>QFDY01000530.1:12098-57392 GCA_003315925.1 Lactarius sp. MG121 | reverse complement strand
CAGATCCACCTGTTTCCAGTGACTTCTCAGATTACGGCTGATGGGGTTGCATCCATCTACTTCGAGCAAGTCTTCCCCTTGCACGGGATCCTGCGTAAAATCATAAGCGACCACAGACCCCAGTTTGCTGCAAGGAGCATGCGTGCCCTCTATAAGCGGTTAGGGATAGATGCAGGTCTCACTACAGCCTATCACCCTCAAGCCAATGGACAGGTAGAGTGCAAAAACCAAGAAGTAGAAATCTACTTGCGCCTGTTCATTAGCAAGAGACAGGATGATTGGGCAGACCTGCTTCCTACAGCAGAATTCGTGATTAACTGTAGACTCAACTCAGCTACGGGTCATACACTGTTACGGTTCGAGCTCAATGGACTCACATTACGGTACGAAGGTTGAAGTGAACGCTTACTATACGGTTATGACTACGATAGTAAGCGTAGATTAGTCATGGACTCACCATCAGTCAGCACAAGTCGTGGTAGCATGTGATAGTTACCATGACTCATTACTAGGATAGCAATAGTAGGGTTCGAGCTATTATTGCTAGTAGTAGTCGTCTTAAAGAGGAGCTTCAAAGCTGCCTCTGTAATATGTATAAATAGTGGGTAGTGAAGACCAAGATACGCCATCTTGGTCTTCTTCTCAATACCACCATTCTCACTCGTCTATTAGAAGGCTTCAAAGTCTTCTTACTTCTAAGAGGGAACGACCCCTCCGACTCCTGACCTATGAGTCTAGGACCCTGGCCCTTTTGACACGACAAGTCGGAGTTGCCATAGTACTGTTAGGGTGAATACTGTGGATCACCTTAGTCGTATTCTATGGACTCATCGAGACCCTACGAGCGGGTCGACAACCAGCTAAGTTGTGAATGCCGTCATACGAGTTCAAGTTGAACTAAAGCACTGTGGTAGCGTTACATTAAGACCAAGATAACTAACCATGGCGTTCACAACAAGAGACCAGTGGAGAAACTTCTGACCCTACAACCTCGAAACTAGAGGAGAACGATCAGTACCACGGAGATTCCTAGGCGCAGCTAGGTGGAGAGAATACAGAGGAGATACCGGGTACTTTGTAGATTTCCCAGGAGAAGCCATCAGATATCGACCAGTTGAGTTCAACTACTCCAACTTCTGTTGGACGGAGATTACGTGGAACCCCGTAGACAACCGGTGGGACGTCGTAAGACCAGCCGGACGGCACTATCGCTGTGACATAGACTCAAGAGAACTCCAAGGAGACGACTGGGGGTCACTGGACGGAGACAGCAGCAGCAGCGAAGACGAAGAAGAACAGCCTAGAGAACAGGCCCAATCAGAATCAAGCCATGAAGAACACACGGAAGAACACACTGCAACTGAAAGCGAAGCACGACCCGGAACAGGAGACGACTCAAGCCTACTAGCCCACATAGCTGAGTCCTTACACATCACAATCCCGGAAGAAATTCATATCCGAAGCCCCATGGCCACAGTAACCAAAGCACAAGCAATGGAGGAAGTACACCGCATCAGAGAAGAAGCGGAAGCCATCCTCAACCCCATCAACCCCAACACTGGACATCGAATGACAGCCGACGATGCGGCTCTATTCCGAGCAATAGGATCAGACCATCCAGACCCACCAGAAGGACCTCCACCACCACCAGGAGGACTTCCGGGAGGATTCCCAGGACAAGGGCCAACGGGAGGAGGATTCCCAGGCGGAGGAAGACCACCAGGAGGAGGAGGACTGCCAGGAGGAGGACCGCCAGGAGGAGGAATACCGGGCGAAGGACCACCAAGGGGAGGGCACGGATCAGATAGACTATCAGGTGAACCTCCGACCATCTTCGACAGAGACCGCACTAAATACGAAGCCTTTCTCACGCAATGGCACGTATACTGGGGGATGAACCTGGATGCACCAATCATGCAAAACGAGTACCAACGATCCCTCCTCTTCCTGGGATACGTAAAAGGGGTTAATGTCAGCGAATGGACGCTGACCATATTAGAATGGCTCAATAGGGAGGTACAACGAGGAGTCAACCAGTACTCCCAAACCCTGTGGAATCACGTAGCGGCGGAATTCGCCAAAAGGTTCTCAAACATCCTCGAAGAAGAACAGGCACAAGCCGAATTACAGAAAGGGGTGAAGATGACAGGAGAGGACATCGACGCGTACGTGGTCAGGTTTGAGCAACTAGCAAGAAAAGCTCATTACAATTTGAATGATCGACAAACCATCGATCGGTTCACCGCGGGGCTACCACGAGCCTTATTCATGAAGGTCTACAAATTAGACGAACCGCATACGTTCGAAGACTGGAAGAGGTGCGCATTAAGAAGGCAAAAGCAATACATACACATGAAAGCGCGCCTCGACAACTTCAAAACCAAGACGCCACCGTCATCAACCCAACCTCGTTGGAGACCACAAGCCCCCAACTGGAGCCCACCGAGAGGGCCACCTCCACCTAGATACGATCCAAACGCCATGGATACCTCCGCCGACAGGACGTGAGCTCAAGTAGCAGAAGTAGGAGACCCAAACCGTCCCTTCATCCCAAGGCCACAAAGAGGGGGATATGGACGGGGAGGAGGGCCACCGCCCCGAGACATGAGGACAGTAATCTGCTACAACTGCAACCGACCAGGCCACTTCTCACAAAACTGTTCGCAGCCTCGCTCACGACCGAGCACCAGTCGCATGTCAGAAACAGATTATTACGCACAGGAGGAACCCTCGACCCAGGCAAGGGTAGCCAACACAGCTCCGCCACAACAAAGAGCCAAGGATTGGTTGGCAGGAGTAGCAGGAGAAACAGACGATGTAAAAGACCTCATCCTCCAAGAAATGTGGGGGAAAGAGGGTTTTCAGAACGCCTGAACCCATCGGCCTGGGTGAGGGCAGTCAATTGTAATTCTGTAATCATGACTCGCTATCGGTCTCTTAGAATTCCAGTCTCGATTCGCACGAATTACGCAATGGCCGACATCAGAACATTAGTAGACTCCGGAGCAACGGACAACTTCATACGTCCCTCGTTCGCAAAAAGAATGGGTCTTGGACTCCAAATACTGGACCACCCCAGAAAGATCTGGAACATCGACAACACGGAAAACAAAGCAGGCAGTATCACCCACTTCGTCGACCTGGACGTCCAGACTAACCAACAACGACAAAAGATGCGCTTCCTAGTCACAGACCTAAGAAATGAAGACTTGGTGCTAGGGTACCCTTGGCTAGCAACGTACGAACCAACGATAAACTGGAGATACGCCACCATACACGAAAAAATGCTCCCAGTTGTCATCAGATCAATTAATCCCAATAAAGAGGACCACGTCATAGGGAACATCATCACAGAAGAGGAAAAAGAAGACGCGGTAGCAGAATTAGAAGAAGAAACCTACCTGCGTACTACGGCGACGGAAATGGCCATCGAAGCTAAGCAATTTCATGATAAAATAGAACTTCCCCCGGCTTACCAACAATTCGCAAAGATCTTCAGCGAAGAGGCGTCTAACCGATTCCCCCCTTCCAGACCCTGGGATCACACCATTGAATTCAAAGAAGGCACCCCATTGGCAATTGACTGCAAGGTCTACCCCATGACACAGGAAGAAGACGGTAAACTCAAAGAGTTCCTAGACGAACAGCTGAAAAAGGGATATATTCGCCCATCAAAATCCCCTTACGCTTCATCCTTCTTCTTCATCAAAAAGAAAGATGGGAAACTACGACCAGTACAAGACTACAGAAGGATAAACATGGTCACTATTCGCAATCAATACCCACTACCCCTCATCTCGGACCTCATTACGGACCTAAGCCAAGCGCACACTTACACAAAACTGGACGTTAGATGGGGGTACAACAACGTACGCATTAAAGAGGGGGATGAACACAAAGCGGCTTTCAAAACGCGGTACGGACTCTTTGAACCCACGGTCATGTATTTTGGACTCACCAACTCCCTGGCAACCTTCCAAACAATGATGAACACGATCTACCGAGACACCATTGCAAAACACGAAGCAAAAGGGACAATCATACGTGTTTACATGGACGACATTGGCATAGCAACAAGGGACCTGGCGGGACAAAAGGAACATGAAGAAGCAGTACGCGACGTACTGCAAGTAGCCCTTGAACACGACCTCTACTTCAAACTCGAAAAATGCCTCTTCAACAAGCCGTGAATGGATTACCTGGGGGTAATCCTTGAAAAGGGGGTAACACGCATGGACCCAGTAAAAATCTCAGGCATTAAAAACTGGCCAACGCCAACCAAGGTCCGTGACGTCCGCTCATTCTTGGGTTTCTGCAATTTTTACCGACTCTTCATTCGTGGCTTTGCCACACACGCCAAACCGCTCAACAAACTCACGCGGAAGGACACGGAATGGAGATGGACCGAAGAAGAAGACAAAGCATTCCAGAAGCTCAAAACCCTGGTGACAGAAGAACCAGTACTTGCTCACCCAAAACTAGACGACCCATTCGAACTTGAAGTAGACGCCTCCGGATTCGCGACAGGTGCGGTACTACTCCAGAAGAAAGAAGACGGAAAACGACACCCTCTGGGCTACTACTCGGCCACCCTCAATGAAGCAGAACGGAACTACGACATATACGACCTGGAACTCCTTGCAATCGTAAAAGCACTGCGACACTGGAGGCCATTACTGGCAGGATCCCCACACAAAATCAAGATCTACTCCGATCACATGAATCTTCAATACTGGAAATCACCACAGAAGATAAGTCGAAGAGTCGCCAGGGAAGTACTCGAGCTCATGGAGTACAATTTCGAAATTCACCACATCCCAGGAAAGAAGAACGGCCGCGCCGACGCACTATCCAGACGACCAGACTACGACCAAGGAGAAAGAGATAATGAAGGTGTAACCATGTTACCAGAAGATGTCTTCGCCAGAACAATGATAGTACAAGCAGCGCGAGATCCCCCACAAACAGAAATCATCTTACGGTACTGGGTGGACCCGCAACAACTAAAGTTCATCAACGGAGCATGGTATCGACAGGGAAAGTACGTGATCACGGGATCTCTAGATGAGAAGCGGAAACTCATTGCCGCACACCACGACCCCCTGGTACATGGACACCCAGGAATTGCGCGAACCACGAGACTAGTAGAACGGAAGTACTGGTGGCCAGAACTGAAACTCGACGTGCGGAACTACGTACAAGGATGCGCCGAATGTCAAAGACATAAAGTGAACACGCGTCCAATCAAAGCTCCCATAGTACCCATCACTCCGAAGGAAGACGCACTCCCATTCGAAACCATCGCTCTAGACTTCATCACTAAACTCCCGACGTCACAAGGATACGACACTATCCTAACGGTGACTGACCATGACTGCAGCAAAGCCTCAATTTTTATCCCCTGCAACGAAGAAGTTACGGTGGAAGAAACTGCAGGGTTATACGCAACTCAGGTCTTCAAGTGGTTCGGACTGCCGTCCAAAATCATCAGTGATAGGGACCCCCGTTTCGCCTCCAAATTCACACAGGAGCTATGCCAAATCCTAGGAATTCAACAGAACATTTCCACGGCGTACCACCCCAGAACCGACGGACAATCGGAGCGAACCAATCAATGGCTAGAGCAATATCTTTGCTTCTGGGCCAACAAGCGACAAGATAACTGGGCGGCTTTCCTACCAATAGCCAAATTCGCGCACAATAACTGGCCCCACGAGACGACAAGGAAGTCCCCGTTCTCCCTCCTTATGGGATACGACCCACACGCTGATTGGCTTGATAAGCCATCCCCAATCCCACAGGTCACCACGAGGCTGGAACAATTCCGAGAAGCACGAAGAGAAGCCCAGGAACTTATCAAAAAGGCGCAACTCATGTGGGTCAAACACCGGAATACCCCGAGGTTTCAGATCAGAGACTATGTATGGCTGGAGGGACGTCACCTGAGGACCAATCAACCAACACCCAAATTGGTGGCAAGACGGCATGGACCCTTCAAAATCACAAAAATCCTGTCATCTGTGAACTATCAACTGGAACTTCCCGCGCAGTGGAGCATTCACCCAGTGTTTCACATCAATCTTCTCATGCCTTATCGCGAAACGCTCATGCATGGAGAAAATTTCCAGCGCCCACCACCAGATTTGGTAGAAGGAGAAGAAGAATATGAGGTCGAGAAGGTTCTGGATCATCGGCACTTCGGCAGGAAAAAGCGCCTCCAGTACCTGATCAAATGGAAGGGGTACCCCGACTCGGAGAATCAGTGGGTTGATAAGGATGACGTGTTCGCGGATGACGCCCTAGCTGAGTACCAACGATTGAATCCCCGCACGACGTGAGACTTAAAAGCCAGGAGGATTTCGTCAAAGCCCTCACCATCCTTTCCAACTTTCCACACTGGCTTCCTTCAATCCATACTCACCACAATGTCTCTTCCCGCTGCCACCGACGCCGTCGCTCGTGTTGCCTCAAACACGGGCCCCATCACCCATCAAGAACTTGTCGATGCCCTTCAAAGCCTCGTCCCCGCCGAACACACCCCCGACACCAGCAATCCCGCCAGCTGGTGGTTGGTCACCGAAGACGGCCAGCGCCTCAACCGCACCCCGCTCACAACACCCGAAGTCGATCGGCTTCGTGCAGCTCTCTGCGACAGTGAGGTGTCCTCACCTCGACCTCTCCCAGTTAGAGTCGAACAGTGGGTCGAGGAGCCAGTCTCCGGCAACGTTATGATGGCAAGATTGGAAGCGGGAGCGTCAGTGGCTGGAGGTGGCGAGGGCATGGAAGCGGGAGCAGCTTCAGAGGGCGACCGAACAGCGGTCGGAGATGATGGCAAGGAGGAAGGCGGGCGCCGTGGAGCGCATGAGACGATATTGGAACAGGCGCGAGGGAGCCTCCACGATTACTACCCAGATGAGCACCCGCTCATCGTCACTGCCACCGACACTGACCACCCCGACGAGACCCCCTATGCCTGCAACACCACTGGGTGTCCCCTGTACCGAGGTGGAGTCCGAGCTGACGCTCCTCCCCTCTTCCCATTACTCCAACTATGACACCACGCCTTAGGGCCCGCCCCCCACGGCTATATGCACAACTGCGGGGAGAATTTCGTGCACTATCCGATCACCAATGGACAGGGGCGTACCCACCAGGCCACGTTCATTCAAATCATCATGAACGCGGACCCCCTGGTGCTGGGGTTGACAGAGGAGAGCGAAAAGGTGTACTCGAAGCCGCTCTATGCCGAGCCGCAGGTCAGGGCCCGAGGTAAGCCCCATTACCCCCAGGAGGATCTCATGATCTTCGCCGGAGGATACCACGACCGCCCCTGCGTCGATCGCGCCCTCGCGGAGCTGCACGATGTGAGCCTCAAGGCTGAGATGCACCGCTATCGGTCTTATGCGTACGAGGCTGAGCGGATGGAGCAGCGGCTCCACCAACTTGCCGCCGCATTGGGAGGCATCAAGGGGGAGCTGGCTCGGAGCAAGTTCCGATTGGAGATGGCGAACGCGATGGACAGGATAGAAGAGGTACAGTCAGGGTGGATGGGAGGAGCCGGTGATCGCCGGCAATGTGGGCGTCGCTCCTGAAAAGGGGGTGATGTTACGGTTCAAGCTCAATGGACTCACATTACGGTACGAAGGTTGAAGTGAACGCTTACTATACGGTTATGACTACGATAGTAAGCATAGATTAGTCATGGACTCACCATCAGTCAGCACAAGTCGTGGTAGCATGTGATAGTTACCATGACTCATTACTAGGATAGCAATAGTAGGGTTCGAGCTATTATTGCTAGTAGTAGTCGTCTTAAAGAGGAGCTTCAAAGCTGCCTCTGTAATATGTATAAATAGTGGGTAGTGAAGACCAAGATACTGTAGCGGTATGACTATCAGCTACGCCAAGTCAAGTGGAGTTGAAGTGAACTGTCAAGGGCGAAGACTCAACGTCGGCGCAGAGATAAATCACACGCTAAAGCCTACAGACGGCGTGGAGCGTATGTCAGCGTAAGACCTTTATACAAGGTCCAAGACAAAGTGTCACACAACGGCAGGCTGAGTGGAGAACCAAGAGGACAAGTTAGATAGGCAGATGTAAGGAAGTACAGAGGAATGCGCACCTGAGTGGAGAACCAAGAGGACAAGTTGGTTCCACTCAGGACGCTACAGGCAAGCTTAAGTATCTACTGCGGCTGCGATTAAGTCGGAGCTTGAACACTGTTACTAAGTGTAAAGTAATCGACTATGACTAAAGAGCTGACGCGTCGTGTTTATTAATAGCCTTATCTTTAGTGCTGACTGATGCACTGTCATCAAGGCTGACTACTTATGATGTGTCGCTGAGTAAAACCTAATACAGCGCGTAATACATGCCTACTAAGCGTAATCTAGAGCGTACTAGAAGGTTCTATCCTTATCTACCAATCAGAGAATCTGTCCGTGTATAGGATGTGACCATAAAGGGGTATTCTATGTATGGGTATACCTTCCCAGGGTCACATGATGAAAAGTGCACGATATTTCAGGTGACTAACTAGAGAACGTGATGGCAGGTCACGTGATCCACAAAAGGCGAAAATGAACGCGTCCGTGACATCACCCCCCTTCTTAAGGGCTGACGTCCGCGTTGGCCTCTGTGTTAACAAATGGATTCTGCCAAGGTAAGGACGTGTATAGGAGAGCCACTATTTTTCTAGGGGCGCCCGGGTTCTGTTGATGGAACTGCTCAACTTTTTCTGGGGCGTTCACTAGATTCTTTGCGGGTTCCCATGTGTCCTCGCCTTCGCCATACCCTTTCCAGCGAACGAGGTACTTTAGAGTACGACCAAAGAGTTTGGAGTCTCTTATGTAGTCTACTTCGTACTCTTCTTCTCCCTCAATAACGACTGGATCAGGAGGAGGCGGTAGCAGGCCATTGACTTCATTTCCTTTATAAGGAGAGAGGTGATCCACATGAAATACATCGTGGATCCGTAGCGCAGGTGGGAGTGCAAGCCTGTAGTCGACGTCACTTAGTGCTTCAGTGACTTCAAATGGGCCTAGTTGTTTAGGGCCTAATTTGGACGACTGCTGGTGAATCTTAATCTGTTTGGCTTGCAACCAGACTTTATCTCCAACCTTGAAGGTGTAAGACCCATGTCTTTGGTCAATCATTCGCTTTTTACTCAGGCGAAGCGCTGCCTCTGCATCCTTCCTAGAGGAAGTTAGTTTTTGAAGACGCTTATCGAGCGTCGGGATACCAGTGGGTCTACCAGCGGGAATCGTGAAGTCTGGTGTATAGCCATAGAGTAACTCAAAGGGGGTATGACCCGTGGCTGAGTTGAGTCTACTGTTAATCACGAATTCCGCCGTAGGGAGCAGGTCGGCCCAATCATCCTGTCTCTTGCTAATGAACAAGCACAAGTATACTTCTACTTCTTGGTTTTTGCACTCTACCTGTCCATTGGCTTGAGGGTGATAGGCTGTGGTAAGACCTGCGTCTATCCCTAACCGCTTGTAAAGGGCACGCATGCTTCTTGCAGCAAACTGGGGTCCGCGATCACTTATGATTTTTTGCGGGATCCCGTGCAAGGGGAAGACTTGCTCAAAGTAGATGGATGCCACCCCATCAGCCATTATTTGAGAGGTCACTGGGAATAGATGGATCTGCTTTGTGTAGTGATCCACTATGTTAAGGATCATGTCCTTTCCTTGTGACATAGGCAGGGGACCAATCAGATCGATCCCGATAATCTGCCATGGCCCCTCAGGGACTTCTTGCGGCTGAATGGGTGCTTTGGGGTGTAGATCTCTGCGATAGCGTTGGCATCGATCACATCCTTCTACGTATGAGGCAATGAAGCCTGCCATGCGTGGCCACCAGTAATAGCGGCTTACTAGCTTGATGGTTCCGTTCTTTCCAGGGTGACCGGTTGTCGTAGTGTCGTGGCATGATTTTACCACGTCGTGACGTAACATCCGGTCGTTGGGAACGTAAAGTTTCCCTCTGTGATAAACTAAACCGTCTTCTTCCTCCCAGAGCGCAACTCCATCAGTAAGAGCCTTAGGAGCGGTCTTTTGTAATGTTTTAAGACCCTCGATAACTTCGGCTTCTTTTATGGATGCGAGTCTAATGCGACTGCCCAGGGAGTCTACTTCGGGCACGAAGTGAGCTTGTGCGGCACTGAGGAAATGTTCAGGTTTTAATACTTGAACCTGATGATTATCCTCATTATCCTTAACATGGTCTTTGGAAAATCGGCTTAATGCATCGGCTTGCATGGAGTCTCCTTTCTTGTAAGTGATTTTGAAAATGAAGCGACTTAAGTATAACGCCCAGCGAGCTTGCCGGCGGTTTAAGTCCTTCATACTGGCCCACCATTCCATATTTTTGTGGTCAGTGATCACTTCAAAGGAGATGCCTTCAAGGAAGTGTCTCCAATCTTCCAAGGCGCGGATTAAGCCGAGCATTTCCCTGTCATAAATTTCGTAATTGTGTTCCTCTTTGCTCATAGACTCTGAGCGGTACGCGACAGGGTGCCAAAGACCATCGGGGTACTTTTGTGTAAGTATGCCGCCCGTAGCAAATCCGGATGCATCTGTTTCAACGCGCGTGGGTAACTGTGGATCGTACACCCTTAAGATGGGTTCTTGTACGAAGCGCTCTTTCAGCGTGTCGAAAGCTTTCTGCTGTTCCGGATTCCAGTGCCATGGAGTGTCCTTCTTCGTGAGGTCATGTAAAGGTCGGGCTATAGCCGCGAAGTCCTTAATGAACCTACGATAGAAGTTGGCGAACCCAATAAAAGCCCTTACTTCTTTCAGGGTTGTTGGGGCTGGCCATTCCCTTACTGCGGAGACCTTGCCAGGGTCCATCCGCACTTCTCCAGGAGTTATAATCATCCCGAGATACTCCATTTCGCGTTTCTCAAAATCGCACTTTTCTGGTTTCAGATAGAGGTCGTGATCTTGCAATCTTTGTAACACTTCTCTTACGACTTTTCGATGGTGTTCCAGGTTGCAACTGTAGATCAGGATGTCGTCCATGTAGACGGCAACCTCCCCTTGTGCGATGAGATCTGTGAATACGGCGTTCATGAGGGCTTGGAAGGTGGCTGGACTATTGGTCATACCGAAGTACATGACTTTTGGTTCGTATAGTCCTCGGTTGGTGACAATAGCACCCTTCCATTCGTCTCCTTCTCGGATTCGAATATTGTGATAGCCCCATCTTACGTCGAATTTGGTGAAGTATTCTGCTCCTTTCAACCGATTAATGATGTCGGCTGCGAGTGGAAGTGGATATCGGTTCTTAATGGTTATCTTATTAAGGCGCCAATAGTCTTGGACAAGACGGAGCTTTCCGTCTTTCTTTTTGATGAAGAACACTGGTGATGCCATCGGGGACTTAGATGGGACCAGATATCCTTTACCAATATGCTCATCCAAGAACTTATCTAATTCCACTTGCTCTGTGGGTGACATGGGGTACGTCTTGACTTTCCAATGCTTGACTGCATCGGGTTCTAAGTCGATGGCGTGATCCCACGGTTGATGTTCAGGGAGCCTTTGGGATTCCTCCTCGGAAAATACTTTTGCGAAGTCTCGATAGTGTAGAGGTACCATTTCTTCGAACGTCTTCTTAGGTTTAGCGTTAATGGCTTTCTCGGCGATCTGCTGAGAGTACGTAAAGCCTGCTAAGCAGAAGACTTCGTCGTGGACCGTGTCCAACACTTTCTCCGCAAGGAGACGGCGGCGTTCCATTCGGTTCGCCATTATGCACGTCACCTCTATCTCATGCTCCTTAGGCACTATTTCAGCGGCGGAGTTGAGACACATTGTGCCTTCCTGCCAGTTTATTTGCGGATTCCGGTTTCTTAGCCAGGGTAGTCCCAGGATGACATTTTCTGGTCCCAATGAAGTGACGGAAAAGTCATATTTTTCCTCAGTCGGACCGACTTTGAGCTTTAGTCGGACTTTATGGGTGATACTACCGGCTTCATTGAGAGTCCCGTCTATGTTGTATAGGAGGATCGGACTCTCGAGAGGAATCTGCAACATCTTGTGGCGGTCAGCGTACTTTTTGTCTAGGAACAATGAGGTTGCCCCAGAGTCTACCATTGCTGCTACTTTTACAGTACGATGACGTCCGGATAAATAGACACTAATGTGAAAATGTGATTTTTTATCTTTTGTTTCGGGAATAATAAATGAAGAAGAAAGTGCTGCATCAGAATTCATCACTTGCGGCATGGCTACACTCAAAACCGATGTCCTTGAGACTGGTTGAGGAGCTATTTTAGAGTAGGAACTAGAAATAAAGTTCATCTCGGAGGCAGATGTAGATGTAGGAACAGAAGACGACGAAACTGAGACATCACTACTATCTAACTTACAGGCAATCAGTGGGTACGTAGGAATTACAGAATTTGAGTCCGAAATGAGGTGAGTCCTAAGACATATATTACAAGAACAAGATGCCGAGTCAAAGTCTGTATTTGAGGGGCCGGTTGCAGCTACACGCGACCCCTTATCTAAAAAGCCGCCTTGAGAGCCTCAATGGTCTCTTGCTGCTTTTTCACCATCTCCATTAATTTTGCCATGTCTGCCTGGGACGTCTTTGGCTGAGAGGTAGTGGAAGAAGTGGCTGCTGCCACCATACTGGATGAGTCTGATGAGGACGGAGGGGCTGAGGATTCCGTCGTAGCCACAGCCTTGGCTTTGGCTGGTTTCCCCAGCTTCTTGATCATGCAGACGGGGGCACGGTGCCCAGCTTTCTGACACCAGTTGCAGACGTCCCGCTCGTGATTTCCATCCTTTTTTGTATGGTCTTTCGACCCGCAACCGTAACACTTCCCCTGCATCCATTTCCGGTACTCCGCTTGGTTCTTGAAGAACTTGTCCTTCCCCTTGTTGCCTTGCTGACTTTGTTGGCATGTGGCGTCAACTTGCATGGTGTCCGGGTCATGAGAGGCCGGCGGATTAGTCTTTCCAGACTTTTCCGCGCGGCGCTGGCGGAGGCGTTGGTTGATGAGGGTGGCCGTAGCCTTGAGGTCATCAAATGTGTCCTGCTTCCTTTCGGTCGTGGCGAGAATGTCTTTAATCTCGTCGTTAAGACTGGTGTAGAAGCGGTCGCGGAGGTCGGCTTTCGACCATCCAGTCTGTCCGCTGTACTGCTCGAATATTGACGTATATTCGGCAACGGACTTCTTCCCTTGTCGTGTCTTTTTAAGCTCCTCTCAAGCGATGTCGCGTACGTCCATCGGAGAGAAGTGGCGGTTGAATTCTTTCACAAAATTGTCATATATCCCCACGAAGGGGAAGGATCCTTGGTTGGCCGCCTCGAGGTAAGGGAGGGCCCAGGTTTTGGCCTCTCCTTCCATTAAGTTCAAGGCGGCGGCAATCCACCTTTCCTCTATCGGCATCCAAGACTGAAGGATGGGCTCCCATGTATTGAGAGCGTCTCCTTGTGAGGAGGCCCAATTGTGGAAGGCTGCCAGGAAGTGGCGGGCATCTGTGGAGTTGCCTTTTCCATCCCATGCTTTGGGGCGGGCCACTATGTCCTTGCCTCCGACCTTTTTGGGCTTAGCCTGGGTGGCGGCCACCTGCTGTGTTAGGTCTGAGACCTGCTGCGCGAGGTGGCCCATAGCCAGGCCGAGTTGGTTTATGAGGTTAATGCAGTTTTGGATGGTAGGAGGGGGTGGTGGTACTGATGGTGCAGGGGCCGGAGCGGGGTCCGGCTGTACTGTATGTGATGATGATGACGAGGATGCCGACATTTTTTCCAATTCCTCTTCCCTTTTTCTTTTGTCTGCTTGGTACTGGGCCTCCCTGAAATCCTGTAGGAGCGCTAATTGCTCGTCAGGATGTAAGTCGTCCCAATCTTGTATCCGCCCGGCGTACTCCTTCTCTTGCTTAGAGAGGGGAGGGAGAGTGAATTTCGAGTGAACTCCTCGAGGATACTGAGCCTGAGCTAGACGAGCTTTGGCTTTGGCTTTCGGAGCCACGGTCTATTTGGATTGGGGACGGGGGGCGAGAGAGTACGGGGACGATTTCCTCAGCAAAGAGGATGAGGTCTGCGACTGTGAATTCGGTTCCGGGGATTGGTTCGCCCGTGGGATACTCGTCTTCAAGCACTTGTCACACACCTGGGAAGAAGTAGAGAGCTTGGACTATGGATTCGGCTGTGGTTCGAGGAGGTCCTTCGACTTGGAAACCTTCGAACCACTGGTCATTTACTAGTGTTGCGGATGAAGCCGCGGAGAGGTGCCCGACTGTTGGGGAGGAGGAGAGTGTAGAAGAAGGTGTAGGAGATGAGGGGTGTGATCTCGGCTCCTCAAGGACTCGAAGCGATGCTGTAGCAGAGGCTTCTGGTGACAACTGATTTGGGGGTGTAAGGGCTTGTCTCCTCCTAAAGAGACGACATAGGCGGGCACGGGTGTTTGCAAAAAGGTGAGGCAGGGTGAAAATGTGAAGGTGGTTTTTAAAGACGTCGGGATACGACGGCCGCGAAACGCTAAGCCGAAGGTGAAAGGAGAGTCGGATCAAGCAAGACCAAATACACAGTGATGTTTCACACTGCGCGAGGCTGCGGCGATAACCGAACGCTCAGGAATGATGATATGTGAAGTGTAGAGCCACAAGGCTGTCTGCCTCAGTCTTCTCGACCTGTTGGCTGCCTCTCACGCCGAAGCGCTCTCACACTTTTCTGTTTACTTCACATACAGCTGTCGCAGGCTAGGCCTGGCTGGCTCAAAGTCAAATTGCAGCTTATCTGGCGTGGTGACCAGTTCTGCAACCTGTGCCCAGAGCAGTCTACTGATGACCAGATAGACCCAATAAAGGCAAGCACACTGTATGCCGGTTTTACGGACACTACAAATGTACCACGACTGCACAGATTCTGCTTATGAAGGTCCACAGGCAAAGAGTGAGGTGGATAACACTAGGGACTGGTGGACGTCTACCACCTAGAGGAGAAACACACGACTGGTGAGCAGGGATGACTCAGGAGTGTGGAAGAACTTGTCCTAATGTAGCGGTATGACTATCAGCTACGCCAAGTCAAGTGGAGTTGAAGTGAACTGTCAAGGGCGAAGACTCAACGTCAGCGCGGAGATAAATCACGCGCTAAAGCCTACAGACGGCGTGGAGCGTATGTCAGCGTAAGACCTTTATACAAGGTCCAAGACAAAGTGTCACACAACGGCAGGCTGAGTGGAGAACCAAGAGGACAAGTTAGATAGGCAGATGTAAGGAAGTACAGAGGAATGTGCACCTGAGTGGAGAACCAAGAGGACAAGTTGGTTCCACTCAGGACGCTACAGGCAAGCTTAAGTATCTACTGCGGCTGCGATTAAGTCGGAGCTTGAACACTGTTACTAAGTGTAAAGTAATCGACTATGACTAAAGAGCTGACGCGTCGTGTTTATTAATAGCCTTATCTTTAGTGCTGACTGATGCACTGTCATCAAGGCTGACTACTTATGATGTGTCGCTGAGTAAAACCTAATACAGCGCGTAATACATGCCTACTAAGCGTAATCTAGAGCGTACTAGAAGGTTCTATCCTTATCTACCAATCAGAGAATCTGTCCGTGTATAGGATGTGACCATAAAGGGGTATTCTATGTATGGGTATACCTTCCCAGGGTCACGTGATGAAAAGTGCACGATGTTTCACGTGACTAACTAGAGAACGTGATGGCAGGTCATGTGATCCACAAAAGGCGAAAATGAACGCGTCCATGACAGATATGCCATCTTGGTCTTCTTCTCAATACCACCATTCTCACTCGTCTATTAGAAGGCTTCAAAGTCTTCTTACTTCTAAGAGGGAACGACCCCTCCGACTCCTGACCTACGAGTCTAGGACCCTGGCCCTTTCGACACGACAAGTCGGAGTTGCCATAGTACTGTTAGGGCGAATACTGTGGATCGCCTTAGTCGTATTCTACGGACTCATCGAGACCCTACGAGCGGGTCGACAACCAGCTAAGTCATGAACGCCGTCATACGAGTTCAAGTCGAACTAAAGCGCTGTGGTAGCGTTACATACACCCTTTGAGCTACTCTACGGCTATACGCCCGATTTCACAATTCCCGCAGGAAGGCCTATGGGCATCCTGACACTTGATAAGCATCTTCAAAAGCTAACTTCCTCTAGAAAGGATGCAGAGGCAGCGCTTCGCTTAAGTAAGCAGCGAATGCAGACAGATGTTGCACAAAGACATAAGCCATACGTCTTCAACGTCGGGGATAAAGTCTGGTTGCAAGCTAAGCAGATCAAGATACATCAACAGTCGTCCAAACTGGGCCCTAAGCAATTAGGCCCATTTGAAGTCACCAAAGTCCTAAGTGATGTCGACTATAAGCTTGCACTCCCCCCTGCACTGCGTATCCATGATGTATTCCACATGGACTGCCTCTCTCCTTATAAAGGAAATGTAGTAAATGGCCTGCTACCACCTCCTCCTGAACCAGTCGTTATTGAGGGAGAAGAAGAGTATGAAGTTGACCACATAAGAGACTCAAAACTCTTCGGTCGTACTCTAAAGTACCTCGTTCGCTGGAAAGGGTATGGCGAAGGTGAGGATACATGGGAGCCCGCAAAGAACCTGGCAAACGCCCCAGAAAAAGTTGAGCAGTTCCATCAACAGAACCCGGGCGCTCCCAGAAAAATAGCGGCTCTCCTATACGTGTCCTTACCTTGGCAGAAACCATTTGTTGACACAGAGGCCAACGTGGACGTCAGCCCTTAAGGAGGGGGGTGATATCACGGATGCGTTCATTTTCGCCTTTTGTGGATCACGTGACCTGCCATCACGTTCCCTAGTTAGTCACGTGAAATATCACGCACCTTTTAACACGTGACCCTGGGAAAGCATCCCCATATATGGGATATCCCTTTATGGTCACATTCTAGATATGGACAGACCCTGTTTATTGGTAGATAAGGATAGAACCTCCTAGTACGCTCTAGATTACGCTTAGTAGGCATGTATTATGTGCTGTATTAGGTTTTACTCAGCGACACGTCATACATAGTCAGCCTTGATGACAGTGCATCAGTCAGCACTAAAGATAAGGCTATTAATAGACACGACGTGTCAGCTCTTTAGTCATAGCTACTTACTTTACACTTAGTAACAGTGTTCAAGCTCCGACTTAATCACAGCCGCAGTAGATACTTAAGCTTGCCTGTAGCGTCCTGAGTGGAACCAACTTGTCCTCTTGGTTCTCCACTCAGGTGCGCATTCATCTGTACTTCCTTACTATCTGCCTATCTAACTTGTCCTCTTGGTTCTCCACTCAGCTTACCACTGTGTGACACAGCATACTCGCCCCTTGCATAAAGGTGCTCTAGTGTGTGCATGCTCCACATTGACCGTAAGTCTAGCGCGTGATTTATCTCCGCGCCAAGCTTGAGTCCTCACCCTTGGCAGTTCACAACCCTTCACTTGGCTTGGCGTAGCATTAAGTCATACCGCTACAGCGTTCTTGTACAATTTGACAGGAATTCCACTGGTGAACTTGTCAAGGACGAGGGAGTCGTCGAAATGATATCCTGCCTCGCGTACGGCTTTCTCGAATTTGGCAATATATGAATCGATGTCTTGCCCTTCCATTCGGAATCCCTTCTGGAGATCTTGCTGCGCATGCTCCCTTTCAAGGGTGTCGGCGAAGGTGTTGCGGAAGCCGAGTTCGATGGCTTCCCAGATCCATTTGTCGTATGGCCCATGCTTGGCTTTGTAGGCTTTGACCCACTTGGTAGTGGATAGGACCCATTCATTGACGTGGTCCCCTTGGATATAGGTGAGGAAAATCAGCGCTTTGCGGTAAGGGAGAGTGAATGCAGGGTTGTCGTAGTTAGTTTCGACAAATAGTTCCCTTTGAGTGAGGAACTGTTGGACTTTGGTTCAGTCTCCCATGAATACTAGGGGTTCCTTGCCCATAAACTTCTCGGGCTTGGTTCCACTGGAGACATTTGGTCCGGTGAAGAGGGGTCCTCCTGGGTCTCCTCCTCCTCCGTCTCCTCCTTCTCCTCCTGGTGGGCCTTCTCCGCGGCTAATGCGTGCGTGTTCCTGGAAGGTAGTTGGTTGCTCGGTGATGGTGGTCGTCATGTCTGTAGGAATAGACTCAGCTAGTAGTCCCAACTGGGCTTCTTCTTCTTCTGCTTGCACTTCTAAAATGCGGATTTCTTCTGGGTTACTTCCGAGAGATGGGGAAGGTGCTGGTGTCTTGGGTGTGGGGGATCGAATGGGTTCTTCCTCTTCTCCGTTGATGGGTCCCCACTGATCTCTTGTGGTCACTTCGCTTTGAAGTATGTCTAAGTGGAGGCTTGAGCCTGCGGGTCTGACAACTTGTAACTTGTAGTGGAGTGTGTCCCACTTGAGTTCGGTCCAGCAGGTATGTTCGAAGTTGAACTCTACTGGGATAAGTCCTGTAGTACCATCTTTATAGGTGTAGGAGACGATGTAGCCTGGGTCTCCTTGTTCGGTTTGCCAAAATGCTCCTTTGAGGTATTGCTTAGGGATGTTGCATTCCCCTCTTCTGTCAATGTGATACGGTCGGAATGGGATCCAGAGATCTCGGGTTGTTACTGCTGTAGAAGCCACGTTGAAGGATCTTGGTCTTAATGTAATGTCTACCACGGATGTTGGCCTGACTTAGGTGTCTGTATAATGTGGGTTCCCTTTGGGGCGAAAGTGGTGGTTGTCAGGACTGTCGGGGAAGACTGCAGGATGCCGCTGGTAGGCTCCGAGATGGTCGTGATAGGTGTAAAGGGGGAGGTCAAGAGGTACGTTCGGAGGGGGTTCAGCGACCTTATGAATATATCTCCAGTGGGGGTTGTCGACGATGTAGTAGCACTTGTAAGGCCTTGCGACTCGTGAGTTGAGGTACTCGAATATGAGATGACACGTGGTTTCAGGGGGATAAGTCACGGTCGGGGTGTCCACCATTCACAAGGATCCCTCTTGGTCTAAAGGGATATGCCGGAGCTAGTTCACTTGAGAGTTCCGAGAACTCTTCAGCACAGGAGATGAGACTGGAAGTGGTATTTGAAGAAGACCAAGATGGGGATCCTGGTCTGTACTACTACAAGCTTAAATACATGTAAGGAAGCCAGTTCTAGCTCCGCTTGAACTTGTAAGTAGCCAATAGTGTAAGTAGCGTAAATCCTAGGACGGGGATCCTAGGAATCAGTCATCCACAACATAATACTCGTATCATACAACAATAGAACTTGGGATGAACATGTAAGACACATCACGTACAACAATAGGAATCATCAGTCAGCTGAGACATGAGGCAGGTAAGATCCAAAGTCCATGACACATTACTACTGACATACTGAGTCATCGCGAATACATCAGAGTCCATGACCAGGCCGGGCAGTCCAAGAACAAAACGTAACAGCTTTAAAGCAGTAATAGCAGAGGCTTTGTCCTGTAAAAGAGTGATCCATGCAAATGAAGTATAATCGTCAAAAAAGACAATAAAATACTTATATTTGTGGTATGACAGTATAGGGAAGCTTTTCAAATCGGAATGAATCCAATTGAAAGAGGCTTTAGCCCTTGTAACAGACGGAGGATGTGAGGCAGCAGGCATTTTGCCTTGCACGCACCCAGGACATATTATGTAACGTCTACCACAGACGTTGGCCTGACTTAGGTGTCTGTGTAACGTGGGTTCCCTGCTGGTTGAAAATGGTGGTTGTCGGGAGAATCGGGAAACACTGCGGGGTGGTGCTGGTAGGCTCCGAGGTGGTCTCGATAAGTGTAGAGGGGGAGGTCGAGTGGGACATTAAGGGGAACTGCGGGGACCTTACGGATGTACCTCCAACTGGGGTGGTCGACAATGTAATAGCACTTGTACGGTCTTGCGGTTCAGGAGTTGAGATACTCAAAGACGAGATGACACATGGTACCGGGTGGGTAAGTAACGGTCGGCGTATCCACCATTCACAAGGGAACTGGGGATGGGAGTCACGGGGATCCCTTCTTGGTCTAAGGGATATACCAGAGCTAGATCACTTAAAGGTCGGACAGACCCTTAGCACAGTAGACGAGTCAAGAGGTGGTATTCGAAGAAGACCAAGATGGGGATCCTGGTCCATCGTTGTCACGATTTTCCCTTCTTTTCTCTTGGATGCTTCCATTTCTTGCTTCTTGCTTCTGCACCCCACCTTGATACGCCCATAATTCCTTACGTGCCCGACCGTTTCTGATGATCTCTTCACTGCACAATACACCTTCACGCCCCCTTCCTTGTATATCAAAGTTCACGGCGCTCCGGGCTCAGCTGACTCGCACGAGGCCCCGCGCAATCGTCATGTTTCTTACTATAGTTGCACCTTTGTTCCACTTTCACTCAGAATCCATATATCGCGCCATATGTTTGTTGCGTACAAACATCCTGTACTAGTATGTAAGTCGCACGCTACCTAGCTTGTACGGTAGACTTGACTTCTTGTGTAATACCACATCGTTGTCAATCCACGAACGACTTTACGCTCGCCTTTTCGCTTGAGCACAACTTTGGTTTGCCTTTGCGCTTGAACCCCAGAATCCCCCGACTATCACCCACGTGTCTGAGGAGACCGAAGGGTGCTTATTCATCATCGAACTCAGTCCTAACCGACTGTCTCATGTCCCATCACCTCGGCCTGAACGACTTAGTGACGTGCGCGTCGCACATAACGTTCCCGTGGTAACGTTACATTAAGTCAAGTCTTGCAACCCTGGCGACTAGTAGGAGTCGCACGAAATTTCAGAAGCAGTACATCGATCGGTATTCAACCGACGAACTCTCCAACCACGAAAAGGGGGCAGTTATCTGGGAAGATGTAACGCTACCACGGCGTTAGTTCGACTTGAACTCGTACAGTGGCGTTCACGACTTAGCAGATCTATACGTCTCCCTTAGGGTCTCGGTTATCCTGTAGAAGACAACTAAGGCAATCCACAGTATCCGGCCCTAAGGCAATCCACAGTATCCGGCCAAGTAGTACGAAAGCAACTCCGAGTTGACGACTTGAGAGTGCCAGGGTCCTAGACACGAAGGTCAGGAATATAACAAGGCTTGAAGCACGTAGGCCCCGTGATAGGTTAAAGCGAAGTATGTGGTATTCCGAAGAAGACCAAGATGCCCTTCTTGGTCTTCACGAGCCACTACTTATACATATTTCGGAGGTAGCTTTAAAGCTCCTCTCTAAGTCTTATCCAGTAGCGTAAGTAGCTTGAACCCTACTACAGCTATCCTAGTAATGAGTCATACTAACTATCACATGTTAGTACAACTCGTGCTGACTGATGATCGATGTCCATGACTAATACCTTCTTACTACCGTAGTCATAACCATGTAGTAAGAGTCCAAATCTCCTTCCAACTCGTATCGTAAGTCCATAAACGTCCGACCGCGACACATACTGTGTTTTAAAGGCTGCCTTATGTTCGTCTCCCTCTCGGATGCGTACATTGTTGTACCCCCACCTGATGTCTAGTTTTGTGTATGTGTGCACCAGGCTGAGGTCCATGATGAGGTCCGAGATAAGGGGGAGAGGGTATTGGTTTCTGATAGTGATGGCGTTGATTTTTTGGTAGTCCTGTACAAGCCTTAACTTTCCATCCTTCTTCTTGATGAAGAAGAAGGACAAAGCGTAGGGGGATTTCGAAGGTCGTATGTATCCCTTCTTCAGCTGTTCATCCAAGAATTCCTTGAGCTTTCTGTCTTCTTCCTGGGTCATGGGGTAGACTTTGCAGTCAATAGCCGTTGGAGTGCCTTCCTTAAATTTGATGGCGTGATCCCATGGTCTTGATGGGGGAAATCGGTTGGAGGCTTCTTCACTGAAGAGCTTCGTGAATTGGTGGTAAGCGTCCAGAAGTTCGACTTTATCATGGAACTGCTTAGCTTCGATAGCCAGTTCCGTAGCTGTGGTGCGTATTTCGGATTCTTCTTCTAGCTCTTGGACGGTGGTTTATTTTTCTTCTTCTGTCATTACGGTCCCTATGACGTGGTATTTGTTTCATGGGTTGAGGGTCTTAATGACCATGGGGAACATTTTTTCGTGGATGGTGGCATATCTCCAGTTGATGGTGGGTTCGTACGTGGTGAGCCATGGGTAACCAAGGACTAAATCCTTGTTGCCAATGTCGGTGACTAGGAAGCGCATTTTTTGGTGTCGTTGGTTAGTCTGGACGTCAAGGTCTATGCAGTGGGTTATACTGCCTGCTTTGTTTTCAGTGTTGTCTATATTCCATATTTTTCGTGGTTGGTCTAGCGGTTGGAGACCCAGCCCCATTCATCTAGCAAATGAGGGGTGTATGAAGTTGTCGGTGGCTCCTGAATCTACGAGCCCTTTAATGTCGGCCATTGCGTAACTTGTGCGAATTGAGACTGGAATTTGAAGCAAATGGTAGCGAGTCATGATTACAGAGTTACAATTAACCACCCTCACCCAGGCCGATGGGTTTAGGCGTTCTGAAAACCCTCCTTTCCCCACATTTCTTGGAGTATGAGGTCTTTGACATCATCTGTTTCTCCTGCTACTCCGGCCAGCCAATCTTTCGCTCTCTGTTGTGGGGGTGTGGCAGCAGTCACTCTTGCTTGGACTGGTGGTTCTTCTTGTGTGTAGTAGTCTGTTTCAGTCATTCGACTTGTAGTTGGCCTTCAGCGTGGCTGTGTGCAGTTTCGTGAGAAGTGTCCGGTCTGACCACAGTTATAGCAGACAACTGTCCTCATGTCTTGAGGTGGAGCTCCCCCTCCTCTTCCATACCCTCCACGTTGAGGCCGCAGGATGAATGGCCTGTTTGGGTCTCCTACTTCGGCCACTCTCGCACATGTTCTGTCCGCTGAGGTGTCCATTGCATTCGGGTCATACCTGGGCGGTGGTGGTCCTCTTGGTGGTCCCCAGTTGGGGGGGTTTGGCCTCCAGCGGGGTTGTGCAGATGATGGAGGTGCTTTACTTTTGAAGTTGTCAAGACGTGCCTTCATGTGGATGTACTGTTTTTGTTGACGCAGGGCACACCTCTTCCAGTCCTCGAAGGTGTGGGGTTCATCTAGCTTGTACACCTTCATAAACAGCACTCGTGGGAGTCCCACCATGAATTGGTCGATGGTTTGTTGGTCATTTAGATTGTAGTGAGCTTTTCTTGCTAGTCACTCAAACTGGACTACGTATGTGTCAATATCTTCTCCCATCATCTTGATTCCCTTCTGGAGTTCGGCTTGAGCCTGTTCTTCCTCCAAGATGTTGGAGAACCGCTTGGCAAACTCTGTGGCGATGTGGTTCCATAAGGTCTGGGAGTATTGGCTTACTCCTCGTCGTACTTCTTGGTTGAGCCATTCGAGCATTGTCAGCGTCCATTCGCTGACATTGACTCCCTTGACGTATCCAAGAAACAGGAGTGACCGTCGGTACTCGTTCTGCATGATGGGGGCGTCCAGGTTCATCCCCCAGTAAACGTGCCATTGGGTTAGAAAGGCTTCATATTTAGTACGATCTCCATCATATACTGTTGGGGGTTCACCTGATAATCTGTCCGATCCGTGTCCTCCTCCTCCTGCCGGTCCTCCTGGTGGAGGTCCTCCTCCTCCTCCTGGGGGCCCTTCTCCTCCAGGTGGTCTTCCTCCTCCCAGGAATCCTCCTCCGGTTGGTCCTTGTCCCGGGAATCCTCCTGGGAGTCCGCCAGGCGGCAGTGGCCCTGCTGGAGGGTCTGGTTGATCTGGTCCTATTGCTCAAAATAAGGCCACGTCGTCTGCAGTCATTCGGTGTCCGGTGCTGGGGTTGATGGGGTTGAGGATGGCTTCGGCCTCTTCTCTAATACGCCATACTTCTTCCATGGTTTGTACTTCTGTTGCCATGGGGCTTCTGATATGAATTTCTTCTGGTACTGTGATGGGTAGGGACTCAGCTATGTGTGCTAGTAGGCTCAAGTTGTCTCCTGTGTTTGGTCTGACTTCACTTTCTGTCACGGTGTGTTCTTCTACTGGTTCATCGTGGCTTGACTCCGAGGATGCTTGTTCTCTCGGCTGTTCTTCTTCTTCACTTTTGCTGTCACTGTCTCTGTGGAGTGGTCCCCAGTCTTCTCCGTGAAGCTCTCTTGAGTTGATGTCGCAGCGGTAGTGTCTTCCGGCTGGTCTGACGATGTCCCACCAATTATCTATGGGGTTCCACGTAATTTCTGTCCAACAGAAGTTTGAGTAGTTGAACTCAACTGGTTGATATCTGACAGCGTCTCCTGGGAAGTCGACGAAGTATCCAGTGTCTCCCCTGTACTCTCTCCACCTTGCTGCTCCTAGGAATTGTTGTGGTACTGATCTTTCTCCTCTTGTTTCGAGGCTATAGGGTCGGAAGTTCCTCCACTGTTCTCTTGTAGTGAACACCACATTTAAGGGATCTTGGTCTTAATGTAATGCTACCACGGCACTAGTCCAACTTGGACTCGAGAGAAGGCGTTCACGACTTAGCAGGGTTTAATGGTGCGCTCCAATGTCTTGTACACCCCATAGAATACGACTAAGGTAATCCACGTGACGCGAGCGAGTAATACTAAGGCAACTGCAAGTTGTTGACTCCGACTGGCCAGGATTCTAGACACGAAGGCCAGAAAGCAAGATTCAAGAGTGAGGCACGAAGGCCCGAAAAGACGATGTTAAGAGAGTGGTATTTGAAGAAGACCAAGATGGCGTTCTTGGTCTTCGCAAGCCACTATTTATACACATGAAGGGGTAGTTTTAAAACTCCCCTGTGAAGTCCGTATCCTATAGCGTAAGTAGCTCGAACCCTACTACCACTGTACTTGTAATGAGTCATGCTAACAATCATATGCTAACATGACATGATGACTGATCCTAAGTCCATGACTAATTACTACTTACTACCATAGTCATAACCATGTAGTAAGCATCCTAATCATTGGTCCGTAACATGGAGGGTCTGGGTGATCAGGCCCTATCACTCGGAAGAGCGCTGCGTCGTCTGCTGTCATTCGGTGTCCTGTGTTGGGGTTGATGGGGTTGAGGATAGCCTCTGCTTCCTCTCTGATACGTCTCACTTCTTCTGTTGCTTGTTCTTCGATTGCTGTGGTCATTGGGCTTCGAATGTGAATCTCTTCCGGGACTGTAATGTGCAGGGACTCAGCTATGTGAGCTAGTAAGCTCGAATCGTCTCCTGTGCCTGGTCGGACTTCGCTTTCTGTAGCGGTTTGTTCTTCAGTCAGTTCCTCGTGGCTCGACTCTGATGGTGCTCGTTCTCTAGGTTGTTCTTCTTTGTCTTCTGTGGAGCTGTCTCCGTCGAGTGATCCCCAGTCTTCTCCTTGTAATTCTCTGGAGTCGATGTCGCACCAGTAATGCCTTCCTGTTGGTCTAATGATGTCCCAGTGATTGTCTATGGGGTTCCACGTAACTTCCGTCCAGCAGAAATTCAAATAGTTGAACTCAACTGGTCGGAACCTGACTGGTTCTCCTGGGAAGTCTACAAAGTATCCAGTGTCTCCACAATATTCTCTCCACCTGGCTGCTCCTAGGAATCTTCGGGGTACAGAACGTTCTCCTCTTGTTTCAAGGTTGTAGGGTTGAAAGTTTCTCCACTGCTCTCTAGTGGTGAACACCACGATGGGGGATCTTGGTCTTAATGTAATGCTACCATGGCATTAGTCCGACTTGGACTCGTATAGGGGCGTCCATGACTTAGCGATGTTTGTATTGACATAGTATCGTCTCCCTAACTCCGTAGAATACCACTAAGGCAGTCCACAGGGCATGTACAACAATGACCAGAGTCACCACGACTTGGAATGGCAGGTGAGCCAGATCCTAGGCACGAAGGTCAGGAGATGAAGGGTAGTTCTAGACACGAAGGTCAGAACACGAGAAGAGGCAAACGAGGTGCATAGGCCCAAAGACAAATAGAGGGAAGTGGTATTTAGAAGAAGACCAAGATGGCTTATCTTGGTCTTCACGTCCCACTATTTATACAGATGAAGGGGTAGTTTTAAAACTCCCCTATGAGCCTTGTACCTATAGCGTAAGTAGCTCGAACCCTACTACAGCTATCCTAGTAATGAGTCATGCTAGCAATCACATGCTAGTACGACGTGCTGACTGATCTAAGTCCATGACTAATTCCTACTTACTATCGTAGTCATAACCATATAGTAAGAGTCCACTTCGCGCTTCGTAAAGTCTGTCCGTTACATGAGTCTACTGTTAATCATGAATTCCACTGTAGGGAGCAGGTCAGCCCAATCATCCTGCCTCTTACTAATGAACAAGCGCAAGTAGACTTCTACTTCTTGATTTTTGCACTCTACCTGTCCATTAGCTTGAGGGTGATAGGCTGTGGTGAGACCTGCATCTATTCCTAACCGCTTATATAAGGCACACATGCTCCTTGCAGCAAACTGGGGTCCACGATCACTTATGATCTTATGCGGGATCCCATGCAAGGGGAAGACTTGCTCAAAGTAGATGGATGCGACCCCATCAGCCATAATCAGGGAAGTCACTGGAAATAGATGGATCTGTTTGGTGTAATGATCCACTATGTTAAGGATCATGTCCTTTCCACATGACATGGGCAGTGGACCGATTAAATCAATCCTGATTAACTGCCATGGTCCCTCAGGTACTTCTTGCAGCTGAATGATTGCTTTAGGGTGGAGATCTCTGCAGTAGTGTTGGCATTGATCACATCCTTCTACATATGAGGCAATAAAGCCTGCCATGCGCAGCCACCAATAGTAGCGGCTAACCAGCTTGATGGTTCCATTCTTTCCAGGGTGACCGGTTGTAGTCGTATCGTGGCATGACTTTACCACGTCTTGACATAGAGTCCAGTCATTGGGAATGTAGAGTTTCCCCCTGTGATAGACTAAACCGTCTTCTTCCTCCCACAGCGCAACTCCATCTGTAAGAGCCTTTGGAGCAGTCTTTTGTAATGACTTAAGACCCTCAATGACTTCGGCTTTTTTGACAGATGCAAGTCTGATGCGACTGCCCAGGGAGTCTACTTCTGGCAAGAAGTGTGCTTGTGCAGCATTGAGGAAATGTCTAGGTTGTAATACTTGAACCTGACAATTGTCCTCGTTGTCCCTCACTTGGTCTTTTGAGAATCGGCTTAATGCATCTGCTTGCATGGAGTCTCCTTTCTTGTAAGTGATTTTAAATGTGAAGCAACTTAAGTAGAGTGCCCAGTGTGCTTGCTGGCGTGTCAAGTCCTTCATGCTTGCCCACCATTCCATGTTTTTGTGGTCGGTGATCACTTCAAAGGAGATGCCTTTGAGGAAATGTCTCCAATCCTCTAGGGCGTGTATTAAGCCAAGCATTTCCCTGTCATAGATCTCGTAGTTGCGTTCCTCTTTGCTCATGAACTGCAAGCGGTACACAACAGGGTGCCAAAGACCATCTGGATACTTCTGAGTAAGTATGCTGCCTGTAGCGAATCTGGATGCCTCTGTTTCTACACGTGTAGGGAGCTGTGGGTCATATACTTTCAGGATAGGTTCCTGTACAAAGCTCTCTTTCAATGTGTCAAATGCTTTCTGCTGTTCCAGATTCCATTGCCATGGAGTGTCCTTCTTCATGAGGTCATGTAAGGGTTAGGCTATTGCCATGAAGTCCTTTATGAACCTACGATAGAAGTTGGCGAACCCAATAAAAGCCCTTACTTCTTTCAGGGTCGTTGGGGTAGGCCACTCCCTTACTGCAGAGACCTTGCCAGGGTCCATCCACACTTCTCTGGGACAGATAATCATCCCTAAATACTCCATTTCGCATTTCTCAAAATCGCACTTTTCAGGTTTGAGATAGAGGTCATGATCCTGTAGCCATTGCAACACCTCTCTAACTATCTTTCGGTGATGCTTTAACTCATGGCTATAGATCAGGATGTTGTCCATGTAGATGGCGACTTCTCCTGTTGCAATTAGGTCTGTGAATATGGTGTTCATGAGGGCTTGGAAGGTGGCAGGACTGTTGGTCATGTCGAAATACATGACCTTTGGTTCATACAGTCAGTGATTGGTGACTATAGCACCCTTCCATTCGTCTCTGTCTTTGATACGGATGTTATGATAACCCCATCTAACGTCGAACTTAGTGAAGTATTCCGCTCCTTGCAACCGATTTACGATGTCTGAAGCGAGTGGTAGTGGATATCGGTTCTTTATAGCTATCTTATTGAGATGCCAATAGTCTTGGACGAGGCGGAGTTTTCTGTCTTTCTTTTTAATGAAGAATACTGGGGAGGCCATTGGTGACTTAGATGGGACCAGGTATCCTTTACTAATATGTTTGTCCAAGAATTTATCCAGTTCCACTTGCTCCATTGGTGACATGGGGTATGTTTTGACCTTCCAGTGCTTAACTGCATCTGGTTCAAGGTCTATGGCATGATCCCATGGTTGATGCTCAGGGAGCCTTTGGGATTCCTCTTTGGAGAATACTTTTGCAAAGTCACAATAGTGGGAGGGGACCATTTCTTCGAAAGTCTTTATTGGTTTAGCATTAATGGCTTTCTCAGTGATCTGCTGGGAGTACATAAAGCCTGCTAGACACCAGACTTTGTCATGGACCATGTCCAACACTTTCTCCGCAAGGAGATGGTGGTGTTCCATATGGTTCGCCATAATGTGCATCACCTCTATCTTGTGTTCCTCATGCACTATTTCAGCGGTGGAACTGAGACACATTGTGCCTTCCTGCCAGTTTATCTGTGGATTCCGGTTTCTTAGCCAAGGTAATCCCAATATGACATTCTCATGTTATGTTTCATTCTTGGACTGCCTGGCCCGGTTGTGAACTCTGATGTGTTCGCGATGACTTGACGTGTCAGAAGTAATGTGTCATGGACTTCAGATCTTACTGCCTCATGTTCCACTTACTGATGGCCTCTATTGTTGTATGTGATAAGGCTTACTATGCTGACTCAGCGTAATTCTTGTCTAGGAACAATGAAGTTGCCTCAGAGTCTACCATTGCTGCTACTTTTACAGTACGATGACATCCGGATAAATAGACACTAATATGAAAATGTGATTTTTTATCTTTTGTTTCAGGAATAATAAATGAAGAAAGTGCTGCATCAGAATTCATCACTTGTGGCACGGCTACACTCAAAACCGATGTCCTTAAGACTGGTTGAGGAGCTATTTGAGAGGAGGAACTAGTTACAAAGTTCATCTCAGAGGCAGATGTAGATGTAAGATCAGAAGACAGAGAAACTGACGAGACACTACTATCTAACTTACAGGCAGAAATCGTATGAGTATGAATTACAGAATTTGAGTCCGAAAGGAGGCGAGATCTGAGACATATAGTACAGGAACATGAAACCAAGTCAAAGTCTGTATTTGAGGGGTCGGTCGCAGCTACATGCGACCCCTGATCTAAAAAGCCACTTTGAGAGCCTCAATGGTGTAATGTTACCACAGGAACGTTATGTGCGACGTGCACATCACTAAGTCGATCAGGCCGAGGTAATGGGACGTGAGTTAGCCAGTTAAGGCCAAGTTCGATGATGAATAAGCACTACACGGTCTCCTCAGACATGTGAGTGGTAATCGGGGGTTCTGGGGTTCAAGCGCAAAGGCGAACCAAAGTCATGCTCAAGCGAAACAGCGAGCCAAAGTTGTTCGTGGATTGACAATGATGTGGTATTACACAAGAAGTCAAGTCTACCGTACAAGCTAGGTAGCGTGCGACTTATATACTGATACAGGATGTTTGTACGCAACAAACATATGGCGCGATATGTGGAGTCCTAAGTAAAAGCAGAACAAAGGCAGAACTATAGTAAGAAATATGGTGATTGCGCGGGGTCATGTGGGAGTCAGCTGAGACCGGAGCGCTGTGAACTTTGATATACAAGGAAAAGGGCGTAGAGGCGTATCGTGCGGCGATAAAGATCATGGGAAACGGTTGGGCGCGTGATGAGTTATAGGCGTAACAAAGTGGGGTATGGGAGTAAGAAGCAAGGAACGGAAGCGTCCATGGAAAAAGAGGGAAGAATCGTAACAAATGGTCTCTTGCTGCTTTTTCATCATCTCCATTAGCTTTGCCATGTCTGCCTGGGATGTCTTTGGTGGAGAGTTGGAAGAGGTAGCCGCGGCTACTGTACTGGATTGAGTGGAGTGTAGCGGTATGACTTAACGCTACGCCAAGCCAAGTGAAGATAGAGTGAACTGTCAAGGGTGAGACCCAAGCTTGATGCGGAGATAAATCACGCGCTAGACCTACAGTCGACGTGGAGCGGGCGCACACTAATAAGACCTTTGTTCAAGGTCAAAGCACGCAGTGTCACACGGCAGCAGGCTGAGTGGAGAACCAAGAGGACAAGTTGGTTAGGCAGAAGTAAGGAAGTACAGAGGAATGCGCACCTGAGTGGAGAACCAAGAGGACAAGTTGGTTCCACTCAGGACGCTACAGGCAAGCTTAAGTATCTACTGCGGCTGAGATTAAGTCGGAGCTTGAACACTGTTACTAAGTGTAAAGTAATCGACTATGACTAAAGGGCTGACGCATCGTGTCTATTAATAGCCTTATCTTTTAGTGCTGACTGATGCACTGTCATCAAGGCTGACTACGTATGACGTGTCGCTGAGTAAAACCTAATACAGCGCGTAATACATGCCTACTAAGCGTAATCTAGAGCGTACTAGAAGGTTCTATCCTTGTCTACCAATCAGAGAGTCTGTCCGTATATAGAATGTGACCGTAAAGGGATATCCCATGTATGGGAGTACTTTCCCATGGTCACGTGATGAAAAGTGCATGATATTTCACGTGACTGACTAGAGAACATGATGGCAGGTCACGTGATCCACAAAAGGCGAAAATGAACGCGTCCGTGACATCACCCCCCTCCTTAAGGGCTGACGTCTGCGTTGGCCTCTGTGTTAACGAATGGATTCTGCCAAGGTAAGGACGCGTATAGGAGAGCCGCTATTTTTCTAGGAGCGCCCGGGTTCTGTTGATGGAACTGCTCAACTTTTTCTGGGGCGTTTACTAGATTCTTTGCGGGTTCCCATGTATCCTCGCCTTCGCCATATCCTTTCCAGCGAACGAGGTATTTCAGAGTACGACCGAAGAGTTTGGAATCTCTTATGTGGTCTACTTCGTACTCTTCTTCTCCCTCAATAACGACTGGATCAGGAGGAGGCGGTAGCAGGCCATTAACTTCATTACCCTTGTAAGGGGAGAGGCGATCCACATGGAATACATTGTGGATCTTTAACGCAGGTGGGAGTGCAAGCCGGTAGTCGACGTCACTTAGTACTTCAGTGACTTCAAAGGGGCCTAATTGTTTAGGGCCCAATTTGGACGACTGCTGGTGAATTTTGATTTGTTTGGCTTGCAGCCAGACTTTATCTCCGACCTTGAAGACATAAGACTCATGTCTTTGGTCAATCATTCGCTGTTTACTTAAGCGAAGCGCTGCCTCTGCATCCTTTCTAGAGGAAGTTAGCTTTTGAAGACGCTTATCGAGCGTCGGGATGCCCGTGGGTCTACCGACAGGAATCGTGAAATCAGGCGTATAGCCGTAGAGTAGCTCAAAGGGGGTATGACCCGTGGCTGAGTTGAGTCTACTATTAATCACGAATTCCGCCGTCGGGAGCAGGTCTGCCCAATCATCCTGCCTCTTGCTAATGAACAAGCGCAAGTAGACTTCTACTTCTTGATTTTTGCGCTCTACCTGTCCATTAGCTTGAGGGTGGTAGGCTGTAGTGAGACCTGCGTCTATCCCTAGCCGTTTATAGAGGGCACGCATGCTCCTTGCAGCAAACTGGGGTCCGCGATCGCTTATGATTTTACGCGGGATCCCGTGCAAGGGGAAGACTTGCTCAAAGTAGATGGATGCTACCCCATCAGCCGTAATCTGAGAGGTCACTGGGAATAGATGGATCTGTTTTGTATAGTGATCCACTATGTTAAGGATCATATCCTTTCCACGTGACATAGGCAGGGGACCGATTAGATCGATCCCGACAATCTGCCATGGTCCTTCAGGGACTTCCTGCGGCTGAATGGCTGCTTTGGGGTGGAGATCTTTGCGGTAGCGTTGGCATCGATCACATCCTTCTACGTATGAGGCAATGAAGCCTGCCATGCGTGGCCACCAATAATAGCAGCTGACCAGCTCAATGGTTCCGTTCTTTCCAGGATGACCGGTGGTCGTGGTGTCGTGGCATGACTTTACCACGTCGCGACGTAGGGTCCGGTCATTGGGAACATAAAGTTTCCCCCTGTGATAGACTAAACCGTCTTCTTCCTCCCACAGCGCAACTCCATCCGTAAGAGCCTTAGGAGCGGTCTTTTGTAGTGACTTAAGACCCTCGATGACTTCGGCTTCTTTTATGGATGCGAGTCTGATGCGACTGCCCAGGGAGTCTACTTCGGGCACGAAGTGAGCTTGTGCGGCACTGAGGAAGTGCTCAGGTTTTAAGACTTGAACCTGACGATTATCCTCATTATCCTTAACGTGGTCTTTAGAGAATCGGCTTAATGCATCGGCTTGCATGGAATCTCCTTTCTTGTAAGTGATTTTGAAGCTGAAGCGACTTAAATATAACGCCCAGCGAGCTTGCCGGCGATTTAAGTCTTTCATACTGGCCCACCATTCCATGTTTTTGTGGTCAGTGATCACTTCAAAGGAGATGCCTTCGAGGAAATGTCTCCAATCCTCTAAGGCGCGGATTAAGCCGAGCATTTCCCTGTCATAAATTTCATAGTTGCGTTCCTCTTTGCTCATAGACTCCGAGCGGTACGCGACAGGGTGCCAAAGACCATCGGGATACTTTTGAGTAAGTATGCCGCCTGTAGCAAATCCGGATGCATCTGTTTCCACACGCGTGGGTAGTTGCGGATCGTATACCCTTAAAATGGGTTCTTGTACGAAACACTCCTTCAGCATGTCGAAAGCTTTCTGTTGCTCCGGATTCCAGTGCCATGGAGTGTCCTTCTTCGTGAGGTCATGTAGGGGTCGGGCAATGGCCGCGAAGTCCTTTATGAACCTACGATAGAAGTTGGCGAACCCAATAAAAGCCCTTACTTCCTTCAGGGTTGTTGGGGTTGGCCACTCCCTTACTGCGGAGACCTTGCCAGGGTCCATCCGCACTTCTCCGGGGGTTATAATCATGCCAAGATACTCCATTTCGCGTTTCTCGAAGTCGCACTTCTCTGGCTTAAGGTATAGGTCATGATCTTGTAGTCGCTGCAACACCTCTCTTACGACTTTTCGGTGGTGTTCTAGATCATGACTATAGATCAGGATGTCGTCCATATAGACGGCGACCTCTCCTTGTGCGATGAGATCCGCGAATACGGCGTTCATGAGGGCTTGGAAGGTAGTGGGACTGTTTGTCATGCCGAAATACATGACCTTTGGTTCATACAGTCTGCGATTGGTGACAATAGCACCCTTCCATTCGTCTCCTTCTCGGATTCGAATATTATGATAGCCCCACCTTACGTTGAATTTGGTGAAGTATTCTGCTCCCTTCAACCGATTAATAATGTCGGCTGCAAGTGGAAGTGGATATCGGTTCTTAATGGTTATCTTATTAAGGCGCCAATAATCCTGGACAAGACGAAGCTTTCCATCTTTCTTTTTGATGAAGAATACTGGGGATGCCATCAGTGACTTAGATGGGACCAGGTATCCTTTACCAATGTGTTCGTCCAAGAACTTATCTAATTCCACTTGTTCTGCGGGCGACATAGGGTACGTCTTGACCTTCCAGTGCCTTACGGCATCTGGTTCCAGGTCTATGGCGTGATCCCACGGTTGATGCTCGGGGAGCCTTTGGGATTCTTCCTCAGAGAATACTTTTGCGAAGTCACGATAGTGTGGTGGTACCATTTCTTCGAAAGTTTTCTTCGGTTTAGCATTAATGGCTTTCTCAGCGATCTGCTGAGAATACGTAAAGCCTGCTAGACAGAAGACTTCGTCATGGACCGTGTCCAACACTTTCTCCGCAAGGAGACGGCGGCGTTCCATTCGGTTCGCCATAATGCGCGTCACCTCTATCTCGTGCTCCTCAGGCGCTATTTCAGCGGTGGAGTCGAGACGCATTGTGCCTTCCTGCCAATCTATCTGCGGATTCCGATTCCTTAGCCAAGGCAGTCCTAAGATGACATTCTCTGGTCCGAGCGAGGTGACGTAGAAGTCGTACTTTTCCTCAGTTGGACCGACTTTGAGTTTTAGTCGAACTTTATGGGTGATACTGCCGGCTTCGTTGAGAGTCCCGTCTATGTTATATAGGAGGATTGGACTCTCAAGAGGAATCTGCAACATCTTATGGCGGTCAGCGTACTTTTTGTCTAGGAACAACGAAGTTGCTCCAGAGTCTACCATTGCTGCTACTTTTACAGTACGATGACGTCCGGATAAATAGACACTAATATGAAAATGTGATTTTTTATCTTTTGTTTCGGGAATAATAAATGAAGAAGAAAGTGCTGCATCAGAATTCATCACTTGCGGCACGGCTACACTCAAAACCAATGTCCTTGGGACTGGTTGAGGAGCTGTTTCAGAGTAGGAACTGGAAATAAAGTTCATCTCGGAGGCAGATGTAGATGTGGAAACAGAAGACGACGAAACTGAGACACTACTACTATCTAACTTACAGGCATTCACTGGGTACGTAGGAATTACAGAATTTGAGTCCGAAACGAGGCGAGTCCTGAGACAGATACTACAAGAACATGAAGCCGAGTCAAAGTCTGTATTTGAGGGGCCGGTCGCAGCTATACGCGACCCCTTATCTAAAAAGCCGCCTTGAGAGCTTCAATGGTCTCTTGCTGCTTTTTCACCATCTCCATCAATTTTGCCACGTCTGCCTGGGACGTCTTTGGCTGAGAGGTAGTGGAAGAGGTGGCTGCTGCCACCATACTGGATGAGTTGGATGAGGATGGAGGGGCTGAGGATTCCGTCGTAGCTGCAGCCTTGGCTTTGGCTGGTTTCCCCAGCTTTTTGATCATGCAGACGGGTGCACGGTGGCCAGCTTTCTGGCACCAGCTGCAGACGTCCCGCTCGTGGTTTCCATCCTTTTTTGTGTGGTCTTTCGACCCGCAACCGTAACACTTCCCCTGCATCCATTTTCGGTACTCCGCTTGGTTCTTAAAGAACTTGTCCTTCCCCTTGTTGCCCTGCTGGCTTTGTTGGCGCGTGGCGTCAACTTGCATGGCGTCAGGGTCGTGAGACGCGGGCGGATTAGTCTTTCCAGACTTTTCCGCGCGGCGCTGGCGGAGGCGCTGATCGATGAGGGTGGCCGTAGCCTTGAGGTCATCAAATGTGTCTTGCTTCCTTTCGGTCGTGGCGAGAATGTCCTTAATCTTGTCATTGAGACCGGTGTAGAAGTGGTCGCGGAGGTCGGCTTTCGAACATCCAGTCTGTCTGCTATATTGCTCGAATATTGACGTATATTCGGCAACGGACCTCTTCCCTTGTCTTGTCTTTTTGAGCTCCTCCCGGGCGATGTCATGTACGTCCATCGGGGAGAAGCGGCGATTGAACTCTTTTACGAAATTGTCATATATCCCTACGAAAGGGAAAGAGCCTTGATTGGCCGCCTCGAGGTAGGGGAGAGCCCAGGTCTTGGCTTCTCCCTCCATTAAATTCAAGGCGGCGGCAATCCACCTTTCCTCTATCGGCATCCATGACTGAAGGATTGGTTCCCATGTGTTGAGAGCGTCTCCTTGTGAGGAAGCCCAGTTGTGGAAGGCGGCAAGGAAGTGGCGGGCATCTGTGGAGTTGCCCTTTCCATCCCATGCTTTGGGGCGGGCCACTATATCCTTGCCTCCGACCTTCTTGGGCTTAGCCTGGGTGGCGGCCACCTGCTGTGTTAGGTCTGAGACCTGTTGTGCAAGGTGGCCCATAGCCAGGCCGAGTTGGTTGATAAGGTTGATGCAGTCTTGGATGGTGGGCGGGGGAGGTGGTACTGTGGGTGCGGGGGCCGGAGCGGGATCCGGCTGGACTGTGTGTGATGATGAGGATGACAACGCCGACATTTTTTCTAACTCTTCTTCCCGTTTCTTTTTGTCTGCTTGGTACTGGGCCTCCCTGAAGTCCTGTAAGAGCGCTAGTTGCTTGTCAGGATGTAGTTCGTCCCAGTCTTGTATCCGCCCGGCGTATTCCTTCTCTTGTTTAGAGAGGGGAGGGAGGGCGAATTTCGAGTGAACTCCTCGAGGATATTGAGCCTGAGCTAGACGAGCTTTGGCTTTGGCTTTCGGAGCCACGGTCTTCTTGGATCGGGGACGGGGGGTGGGGGAGTCGGGGACTATTTCTTCGGCGAAGAGGATGAGGTCTGCGACTGTGAATTCGGTTCCCGGGATTGGTTCGTCTGCAGGAAACTCGTCTTCCAGTACTTGTCGCACACCAGGGAAGAAATAGAGAGCTTGAACGATGGATTCGGCTGTGGTACGGGGAGGTCCTTCTACTTGGAAACCTTCGTACCACTGGTCGTTAACTAGGGTTGCGGATGATGCCGCAGAGAGGTGCCCAACGGTTGGGGAGGAGGAGAGTGCTGAGGGTGTAGGAGATGAGGGGCGTGTGCGCGGCTCCTCAGGGACTTGAAGCGATGCTGAAGCAGAGGCTTCTGGGGACAACTGGGTTGGTGGGGTAAGGGCTTGTCTCCTCCTGAAGAGACGTCGTAGGCGGGCACGGGTGTTTGTGAAGAAGCGAGGCAGGATGAAAATGGAAGGTGGTTTAAAAGACGTCGGGATACGACGACCGCGGAATGCTAAGTCAAAGATGAATGGAGAGTCGGATCAAGCGAGACCAATACACAGTGATATTTCACACTGCGCGAGGCTGCGGCGATAACCAAACACTCAGGAATGGGGTAATGATATGTGTGGAACTACAAGGCTGTCTGCCTCAGTCTTCTCGACCTGTTGGCTGCCTCTCACGCCGAAGCGCTCTCAAATTCTTCTGGTTGGTACGCATACAGCTGTCACAGGCGAGGCCTGGCCGGCTCAATGTCAACTTGCAGCTTATCTGGCGTGGTGACCAGTTCTGCAAGCGGTGCCCAGAGCAGTCTACTGTGACCAGATAGACCCAATAAAGGCAAGCACAGTGTATACCGACTTTACGGATACTACAACTGCACCACAAATGCACGGATTCTGCTTACGGACTTCCCCAGGCAGAAGATGAGGTAGAATACACAAGGGACTGGTGGACGTCTACCACCTAAGAGAGAAACACACGACTGGTGAGCGAAGATGACTCAAGAGTGTGGAAGGAACTTGTCCTAATGTAGCAGTATGACTTAACGCTACGCCAAGCCAAGTGAAGATAGAGTGAACTGTCAAGGGTGAGACCCAAGCTTGACGCGGAGATAAATCACGTGCTAGACCTACAGTCGACGTGGAGCGGGCGCACACTAATAAGACCTTTGTTCAAGGTCAAAGCACGCAGTGTCACACGGCGGCAGGCTGAGTGGAGAACCAAGAGGACAAGTTGGTTAGGCAGAAGTAAGGAAGTACAGAGGAATGCGCACCTGAGTGGAGAACCAAGAGGACAAGTTGGTTCCACTCAGGACGCTACAGGCAAGCTTAAGTATCTACTGCGGCTGAGATTAAGTCGGAGCTTGAACACTGTTACTAAGTGTAAAGTAATCGACTATGACTAAAGGGCTGACGCATCGTGTCTATTAATAGCCTTATCTTTTAGTGCTGACTGATGCACTGTCATCAAGGCTGACTACGTATGACGTGTCGCTGAGTAAAACCTAATACAGCGCGTAATACATGCCTACTAAGCGTAATCTAGAGCGTACTAGAAGGTTCTATCCTTGTCTACCAATCAGAGAGTCTGTCCGTATATAGAATGTGACCGTAAAGGGATATCCCATGTATGGGAGTACTTTCCCATGGTCACGTGACGAAAAGTGCACGATATTTCACGTGACTGACTAGAGAACGTGATGGCAGGTCACGTGATCCACAAAAGGCGAAAATGAACGCGTCCATGACATGGAGGACTGAGGAGCTGAGGATTCTGTCGTGGCTGCAGCTTTTGCTTTGGCTGGTTTCCCCATTTTCTTGAGCATGCAGACGGGTGCATGGTGACCAGCTTTCTGGCACCAGTTGCAGACGTCACGCTCGTGATTCCCATCCTTCTTAGTGTGGTCCTTTGACCTGCAACCGTAACATTTCCCTTGCATCCACTTTTGATACTCTGCTTGGTTCTTAAAGAACTCGTCTTTTCCTTTGCCTTGTGAACTTTGTTGGTGCGTAGCGTCAACTTGCATGGCATCGGGGTCGGAGTGTGAAGCCAGGGGATTAGTCCTTCTGGACTTTTCTGCACAGCATTGTCGGATGCGTTGGTCAATGAGGGTGGCTGTGGCTTTGAGGTCATCAAAGGTGTCCTGCTTCTGTTCTGTTGTAGCAAGGATGTCTTTAATCTCGTTGCTAAGACCCATGTAGAAATGGTCACGGAGGTCCACCTTGGACCATCCAGTCTGTCCACTGTATTGCTCGAATATGGATGTGTATTTGGCAATGGACCTCTTCCCTTGCTTTGTCTTTTTGAGCTCCTCCCATGCTATGTCCTGGATGTCCAGGGGGCTGAAGCAGCGGTTGAACTCTTTTACGAATGTATCATATATTCCCCCAAAGGGGAGTCGTCCCTGGTTGGATGCTTCTAGGTAGGGCAATGCCCAAGTCTTGGCCTCTCCTTCCATCAGATTCAGAGCGGCCGCAATCCAGCGCTCTTCATTAGAGATGAAGGAGTTGGTCACTGAAGACCATGTGTTTAATGCCTCCCCTGATGATGCAGCCCAGTTATAGAAGGCAGCGAGGAAGTGACAGGCATCTGTGGAGTTGCCTTTCCTGTCCCATGCTTTTGGGCAGGCCACTATGTCCTTGCCAGACTTCGGAGATGGGCATGCATGAGTGGCGGCTACCTGCGCTGTGAGGTCGGAGACCTGCTGGGCGAGGTGGCCCATTGCCAAACTCAGCTGGTTGATGAGGTGGAGACAGTCTTGCACCATGGGAGGTGCCAGAGGTGCTGCTGGCGCTGGTGCTGATTCTGGTGCAGCGGGGGCTGTGGATGAGGAGGGGTCTGCCAACATTCTTTCTAACTCTATTTCTCATGCCTTTCTATCTGCCTCGTGCTGTGCCTGACAATGATCCTGTAATAGGATTAACTGTTCGTCGGGCGAGAGGTCATCCCAGTCTTGAATTCGCGACATGTATTCCTTCTCTGACTTAGAGAGGGGAGGGAGCATGAATTTTGAGTGAACTCCTTTGGGATATTGAGCTTGCGCCTGATGAGCTCATGTTTCCCTTTGGGAGCCACAATCTACTTCGATGGGAGATGGGGGGCAAGAGAGAACGGGGATTGGGTTGATCTCCTGAGCAAAGAGAACTAGGTCTTCTACTGTGAAGTCGGTTCCTGGAATGGTTGTAGTTCTGGGATATTCAGCTTCAAGAACACGATGTGCTCCTGGGAAGAAGATTAAAGCTTGTACAAGAGTTTCAGCAGTGGTACGGGGTGGTTCATTTATTTGGAAACCTTTGTACCAAATATCCTCAACAAGAGTTGCTGATGAGGCAGTAGAGAGGTGCCCAACCATGTAGTTGGAGGAGTGTGTGGAGGATGTAGGAGATGAGGGGCATGAGCGAGGCTCCTCAAGGACTTGAAGCGATGCAGTGGCAGAGGCTTCTGGTGATGGTGGTGGTGGTGTGAGAGCTTGTCTCCTCCTGAAGATACAACGGAGGCAGGCATGGGTGTTTGTGAAGAAGCGAGGCAGGGTGGAAGATTAAAGTGGGTTTGAGACGTTGGGATACGACAGCTGTGAAACGCTAAGCTGAAGGTGAAGGGAGAGTTGGATCAAGCAAGACCAATACACAGTGATGTTTCACACTGCGTGAGGCTGTGGCGATGACCGAACACTCAGGAGTAATGAAGGGAGATGTGTGGAACTACAAGGCTGTCTGCTGCAGTCTTCTCTACCTGTTGGCTGCCTCTCACGCCAAAGCGCTCTCAAACTTTTCTGGTTGGTACATGTACAGCTGTCGCAGGATAAACCTGGCTGGCTCAATGTCAGCTTGCAGCTTATCTGGCATGGTGACCAGTTCTGCAAGCAGTGCCCAGAGCAGTCTACTGTGACCAGATAGACCCAAAAAAGGCAAGCACAGTGTATACCGACTTTATGGATACTACAACTGCACCACAAATGCACGGATTCTGCTTACGGACTTCCTCAGGCAAAGAGTGAGGTAGAATACACAAGGGACTGGTGGACGTCAACCACCTAAAGAGAGATCAAATGACTGGTGAGCTTTATAGGGCTCAAGAGTGTGAAAAGGAACTTGTCCTAATGTAGCAGTATGACTTAACGCTACGCTGGGCTAAGTGGAGTGGAGGTGAACTGTCAAGGGTGAAGACTCAATGCCAGCATGGAGATAAATCACATGCTAGAACCTACAGTTGATGTGGAGCATGCGTCAGCAAAGACCTTTGTTCAAGGTCAAGACACAGTGTCACACAGGGGCAGGCTGAGTGGAGAACCAAGAGGACAAGTTGGTTCCACTCAGGACACAACAGGCTAGCTTATATATCTACTGTGGCTGTGATTAAGTCGGAGCTTGAACACTGTTACTAAGTGTACTGTAAGCATGACTGACTAAAGAGCTGACACATTGTCGCGGTCGGACCTTCATGGACTTAACATACGGTACGGAGTTAGACGTGGACGCTTACTATACGGTTATGACTACGATAGTAAGTGTAGATTAGTCATGGACTCATCATCAGTCAGCAGGAGTCGTAGTAGCATGTGATAGTTACTATGACTCGTTACTAGGATAGCGATACTAGGGTTCGAGCTATTATCGCTAGTAGTAGTCACCTTAAAGAGGAGCTTTAAAGCTGCCTCTACAATATGTATAAATAGTGGACTACGAAGACCAAGAAACGCCATCTTGGTCTTCTTCTCAAATACCACTTCATCGCTCGTCTTCTACAAAGGACTTCAAGTCCTCTTTCGTGTTCAAGACTCCCATACTGCCGTCTTGACCTTCGAGTCTAAGACTCTGGCCCTCTCGACTCACCAAGTCAGAGTTGCTCTTGTATTACTAGGGCGTATACTGTGGATCGCCTTAGTCGTATTCTACGGGATTACCGAGACCCTGCGTATCTCAAATCGATCTGCTAAGTCGTGAACGCATCTCTCCGAGTTCAAGTCGAACTAAACGCTGTGGTAGCGTTACACACATTGTGTCTATTAATAGCCTTATCTTTAGTGCTGACTGATGCACTGTCATGCAGGCTGACTACTTATGACGTGTCGCTGAGTAAAACCTAATACAGTGCGTAATATCTACCTGGTAAGCATAATCTAGAGCATTCTAGAGTAGTCCTTCCTTATCTACCAATCAGAGAGTCTGTCCATATATAGAATGTGTCCATCAAGGTGTTATGGACAGACAATACGAGACGGGAAGTGAACGCTTACTATACGGTTATGACTACGATAGTAAGTAGGAATTAGTCATGGACTCCACTTGTACCTGTCATACTGGCATGTGATTGCTGGTATGACTCATTCCTAGGATAGTGATAGTAGGGTTCGAGCTACTTTAGCTATAGGATAGTGAACTCACAGGGGAGCTTTAAAGCTGCCTCTTCATATGTATAAATACGGGTACGGTGTAACGTTACCACAGGAACGTTGTGTGCAACGTGCATGTCACTAAGTCACTCAGGCCGAGGTAACGGGATGTGGGATGGTCAGTTAAGACCAAGTTCGATGATGAATAAGCACCACATGGCCTCCTCAGGCACGTAGGTGATAGTCGGGAAGTTCGGGGGTTCAAGCGCAAAGGCGAACCAAAGTCGTGCTCAAGCGAAACAGCGAGTGTAAAGTCGTTCGTGGATTGACAACGATGTGGTATTACACAAGAAGTCAAGTCTACTGTACAAGCTAGGTAGCGTGCGACTTATATACTAGTACAGGATGTTTGTACGCAACAAACATATGGCATGATATATGGGTTCTGAGTAAAAGCGGAACAAAGGTACAACTATAGTAGGAAACATGGTGATTGTGCGGGGTCATGTGCGAGTCAGCTGAGCCCGGAGCGCCGTGAACTTTGATATACAGGGAAGGGGGCGTAAAGGCGTATCGTGCAGCGAAGAGATTATCAGAAACGGTTGGGCGCATAAGGAGTTATGAGCATATCAAGGTGGGGTATGGGAGTGAGAAGCAAGGAACGGAAGTGTCCAAGAGAAAAGAAGGGAAAATCATAACATACGGGAAGACCAAGAAAAGCCATCTTGGTCTTCTTCTAAATACCACTAGTCTCTCTTCCTATTCTTGGGCCTTTGCACTTTGAACCTCTGATCTTCCTTGACCTTTGAGTCTAAGGCCTTTACCATTTTGCGTCATCAAGTCTTCGTTACTTTGATCCTGATCCTTAAGTCCCTGTGGATTGCCTTGATAGTATTCCAGGGGATACTAAGGACTTACAAGTGCCGATCTGATAGCTGCTAAGTCATAAACACCCTTTACCAAGTCCAAGTCGGACTAATGCCGTGGTAGCGTAACAAGTTGGAGTGGTTTTCTCTGGGGGAGAAGGAGCGAGTTTCTGTATACGTTTGGAATGGTGGGTGGCGACTGTTTCAGAAGACATTTAGTGAGAGAGAGAGAGCAGGGTAAGACAGTACAGGTATGCAGGTTAAAGTTCAAAACTTCCAGGACAGTGATCACATCTTTTGTAAGAGGTGGTGGGCATGGGACAATATTTGCGTCTTTTATAAGAGGCAGTAGTTGAGTGTACAGAGGATTGTGACGGAGGTATGAGAGGGATGGGGGAGTGGAAGGGGGGTTTGCTTGGAGAGATGTTTAAAAAAAAGTGGAAGCCTGTTTGATTTGGGCAACACTTATGTCTGACAAGGGCAAAACAGAAACCAAGCGCAGTTGATTGAGGAAGAAAAAAGAGATCTCGAAACACAAAGGTCTAAGGAATGAGGAAAAGGTGGGGAAAAGATGTGATGATTGTTAAGCAGTATTATCATGGGTTTATATACAGTTGCGGATAGCCCTTGGGATCCTGCCGTTGTCAGATGTTGTGAGTGAGTGTTGAGCAGGTGATTTGTTGAATGATGTCAAGGTGTGTGTGATGACGTGATGATGTATGAGTGGCAAAATGATGGTATGTGTGGCAAGTGCGCTTGCACCATGTAGTAAGAGTCCTCCCATGCAAAACCATCACACCCCAGCTCAGTTCATGTGGTACCCCAACACTGTGTATTCTCAGGTCCTGTATCAAGCAACATACCCAATGTACTTGCCTTATAGCTACTTCCCCCCCTCCCAACCTTACTACCCCAGCACACAGTAGATTACACACACTAGAATACTGATTACAACTAGAATACTGACTTGTGTCAAAAAATGTGTACTTGTTTTGATTAGTTAATGTAATTCCTTTTTTGTGCTTTACTCAATCACCTGACTTGAACCAAAAAAGCGTTCATGTAATCAAATTTATTAGCTAACTATTTGACTTCAAAGGAAAACGAAGTGTTGAAGCGGAGACTTAATTTGTGTTTGACGGGAAAGCGGACCGGCGCGTGGGAAGTCTGCGAAAAATACGCAACTGTCGCACACCGCAATCACCGCACTTTTGGCGCCGGACCGGACAGGCTCTAATATCAGTCAAACGACTGGATAAGGAAGGTGAACCGTGTGAACCATCGATCGAGGACGGGATTGAATCGATCAACGACTCTTGCTCCCTCGCTCCAACTCCTCTAATGCACCCGCAACAACCCCCTCGTCGAGTTCCAAAGATCAAGTTTCGAGTCCTTATCATAGGACGTGCAAATGCTGGCAAGACGTCGATCTTACAGCGAGTATGTGAGACAACGGACAGCCCCATTATTTACCGGGGAAAAGAAAAGGTACATGGTCGACTTTTTTATCTGCAAGTCATCAGTGATCTCACTGCCAACCAGATTACACTTAATCCGTCCGTCGACGTGAGGGACAATAGTATTTATCTTCGATTGCCTCTAAATATCTAACCAGCGAGGCGAGCACACAATCGACGACGAACTCGTATTCCCAAATCATCGGGGATACATTTTTCACGATTCTCGTGGGATCGAGTCGGGTAGCACCGAGGAGCTCGGAATTTTGCAGAAGTTCATCCAAAGGAGATGTACAGAAAGGCGGCTCCAAAAAAGATTACATGCTATATGGTTTGGGACTCTCGAGCATCCACGATTACGACAACTGACGGTCATATTTTGAGGTACTGTGTCCCAATGGACAACCAACGACCACAGCTCGATCTGAGATTTTTCAAGGGCATCTGCCCCGACCAGAATGGTGCGTCTGTCATTACAGACATTCGTGATTGTGTTTAACAGAACAATAAGTCCCAGTCATCGCTGTGTTTACAAAATATGATCAATTCCGGAAAAACATTCAAATCAACGTGGAGGATTTCGGAAGCCCAGATGACGACGTATCTCAAGTGACGGAGGAACACTTTCAAGAGTACTACTTGCACCCCCTTGGTGATGATATCAAATTCGTGCGATTGGAAAGTGAGTTCAGAGACAAATACTAGAGTTGCGTCCTAATGCACTTCGGCAGAAATGCACATGCAAGATATGCGCTGTGATATGCTTATTGAGACAACAGCTGCAGCTTTGAATGATGAGACCGCCGCACTGATGCTCTTAGCGGTGCAGAGCGATAATTTGGAATTGAGTGTTAAGACAGCGTTGAACCGGTGAGTGCACCAATTGAAAGGGCGAAGTGAGCGACGATCTCAACAGACATTACAGTGTCCGTTCCCATACTGGCAACAAGTCGGAGGTCGAATATATAGTTAGGCAATGTCTTATCCCATTTCCTTACATTTGGGTAAGTGATCGTCGTGTCTTAATTTGTGGTATATGGCTCATATGCTGGACGCCGCCCAACTCTTAGTTTGTGAGTGCAAGCTCGTACCCACGGTTTTAAAATTGACTGACCTGACCACGCTGGTGGCCCGCTGTCCAGTTTGTGAGCGGCTGCTATGCATTGCTACGTTTTAAGCTTGCTCACAACGCCTGTCCTCGGTTCTCCAGTCTGTGAGTGGCTGCCGTGGCTCGCTGCGTTTCAAGCCCGCTGACGACGCCTGTCCTCGGCTCTCCAGTCTGTGAGTGGCTGCCGTGGCTTTCTGCGTTTCAAGCCCACTGACGACGCCTGTCCTCGGCTCTCCAGTCTGTGAGTGGCTGCCGTGGCTCGCTGCGTTTCAAGCCCGCTGACGACGCCTGTCCTCGGCTCTCCAGTTTGTGAG
>QFDY01000524.1:0-11570 GCA_003315925.1 Lactarius sp. MG121 | reverse complement strand
ACTACAAGCTTAAATACAAGTAAGGGAACTAGTTCTAGCTCCGCTCGAACTCATAGGTAGCCAATAGCGTAAGTAGCGTATTCTAATAATAGAATGCACAGTCGTCAGCGTAATCTGAAACACGTACAACAATAGAAATCATCAGTCAGCAAGCCTAATCATAATCTCGTACAACAATAGGAGTCGTCAGTCAGCACAACACGAGGCAGTAAGATCCGAAGTCCATGACGTATTACTACTAACGTGCCGAGTCATCATGAGCGCGTCAGAGTTCACAACCGGACCGGGCAGTCCACAGACAAAACGTAACATCACCCCCTTTTCAGCATCAAGCCCCAGCTTGACTGCGCATAATCACAAGCGGGTTGGTGCCTACCTTACGGAGGGCTCGGATGCGGGCGATCTCCTCGGCATCCTGATCCGCCTTGGGCCTGCGATGGAGCGATGCCCGAACATTCTCGATACGGTCCACCACATGTGCTCGTTGGAGTCGGGCGACGCACCTGTTGCGCTCTATCTCTATGCGCTCCAACTTCATCTGTTCCGTCGCCACCCGATGTTGTTGCCCTCGCCATCCGAGCGTCATGCAGCGGTAGCGGTGGACCTCAGCCATGAGGGTCGCATCCTTCATGTGAAGGAGCGCCTGGTCGACTGAGTTGACTAGTCCCGCGTCGGAGAGCAGGAACGTGAGGTCGTCGTCGGAGTAAGTGGGGGTAGGGGACTGCTCGTCGTAGTAGGGGACGGCTTGGACTGGCTTCCCATACTGCTGATTGCATCCGGCCCTGAAGGCCAGGATGAAGGGGTCGGCGGTGAGGATGAGCTGAGTATACTGGGCCGGCCAAAGACGTTCTTGAGTGTCGCGAATCTGAAAGGGAATGTAATGGACTCCCCTGTTGAACTGGTACCCCCTGGGAGGGGGCGTCTCCGCACGACTCTCGGCCTCCTGCACAGGTTCCTCCTCTGAATCGCGGCGAAGCGCGGATGGATGCGACGTCAGTAATGTGATAGCCTCCCCGGTGGGTCCGCAAAGCGGGGGGGTTTCCGAGTGTGTCGTGGTGAGATGGGTGGCGTAACGTAGATACTGATGCGTTTCGAGACGTTCCGCCGGGTTGTATGGATCTCCGCCTTCGTCGGGTCCGGGTGGTGAGGCGGGTCGGCTGGGCACGTATCCCGATTGTTCGTCACCCTCTGGAGTGGGCGCTCGCGTCGGGACGTATGAACTTGCAAGTCGACTGGGCTGGTTGGTCTCGGAATAAACAGTGGGGGTCGGCAAAGGAATTGGGGATGGCCTGGGGGAAGGAGGACGATCTCCTCATTGGTGAAGGGCGAGGGTAGCCGACAGGGGTGACGATGGCGTGGACTGTACTCGGTAAGGTGTGGATAGTTCTTCGTTGACGACATAGCGGAAGTTGACTGGGGATTGAGATCGCATGAGTGGTGAGAGTAGGGAAGGAAGAGGATGGGGACATCTCTTGGAGTTTTCCCGCGTTTATATGTACTTCGCGGGTGGGGTTGGAATTTTTAAACTCCCTTACTGCGTCGTCAGCAAATACGTCATCTTTATCGACCCACTGGTTGTCCGAGTCCGGGTATCCCTTCCATTTGACAAGGTATTGCAATTTGCGACTTCTGCCGAATCGCCGAGAGTCCAGAATCTTCTCGACTTCGTACTCCTCTTCTCCATTGACCAAATCTGGTGGTGGGCGTTGATAGTTGGGTCCGTGCGTGGGTGTTTCACGATAAGGTGTCAGGAGATCCACGTGGAACACTGGGTGAATCTGCCACTGCGTGGGAAGTTCTAGACGGTAGTTGACTGCGGACATCACCTGAGCAACTTTAAAGGGGCCGTGGCGTCGTGCCGCCAATTTCGCCATTGGTTGATGGGTACGTAAGTGGCGTCCCTCCAGCCATACTTGATCCCCAATTTGGAACTTGGGCGTATCTTTCGCCTTGATCCACCCCTGCTGCGCTTTGATCATCAATGACTGTGCACAGTGTCGGAGTTCCTTGAATTGTTTGACCCTGAGCGCCACCTGTGGGATCGGTGATGGCCTATCGGTCCAATCAGCGCGGGGGTTGTACCCCATGAGGAGCTGGAAAGGGGATTCCTTAGTGGTCTCGCTCGGCCAATTATTGTGTGTGAACTCAGCCATGGGGAGGTAGTGAATCCAGTCGTCTTGTCGCTCGTTGACCCAAAACCTCAGGTATTGTTCTAACCATTGATTTGTGCGTTCCGATTGCCCATCCGTACGCGGATGATAGGCCGTAGAGATGTTCTGTTCGATTCCCAAGAGTTTACACAATTCGCGCGTAAATTTTGAGGCAAATCTGGGGTCTCGATCGCTGATTATCTTTCCGGGTAATCCAAATCGCGGGAATACGTGTTTGACGTATAGGGCGGCTGTGCCTTCAGCCGATATTTCTTCTCGACACGGGATGAACAGGGACATCTTTGTACAATCGTGATCCGTTATCGTAAGAATGGTGTCGCAGTTCTGTGCTTCGGGAAGTTTAGTGATGAAATCAAGTGCAATGGTTTCGAAAGGCATAGCTTCGGGTTTTGGAAATATTGGGCGCAATGGCGCTTTGATGGCCCTGGTGTTAACCTTGATACGTTGACAGTCGGCGCATCCTTTGATGTAATCTGTGACGTCATTCCTAAGCCCTGGCCACCAGTAATATCGTTCTATGAGTTTGATCGTTCGGCTAATCCCTGGATGTCCGTATACAGGGGGGTCATGATGGTTTTTGATGAGCTCCCTTTTTTCTAGAAGCCCCCCTGTGACTACGCGGCGTCCGTCCTTGTACCAGGTGCTTTCAATCTTCTTTAGTCCATGTGGGTCTATCCAGGGGCGGAGTTTGTCGTCTTCTTGTGCATACACTGGGTTTACCTTTTCCATCTCTTGTACGGAGATGGTGGCGCTGATTCGGAGAGGGTCTTCCGTTGTATCTATTACTGCGGCCCTGATGAAGATTTCATCGGGTAACACCGTGACTTGGTCGTTGTCTCCTTCTCCTTGATCGTAGTCTGGGCGTCTAGATAGGGCATCGGCTCGTCCATTTGCCGTTCCTTTAATGTGGTGAATCTCGATATCATATTCGGAGAGTTCTAATACTTCCCGGGCTACTTGGCGGCTTATTTTTTGCGGGGAGCGCCAGTATTGGAGATTCATGTGGTCCGAGAAGACTTTGATCTTGTGTGGCGATCCCGCTAGATAGTGGCGCCAGTTCCTAAGTGCTTTTACGATTGCCAAGAGTTCTAGGTCGTAGATGTCATAGTTCTGTTCTGCTACGCTGAGGGTGTTGGAGTAGTATGCGATGGGGTGTCTTTTGCCGTCTTCCTTGCGTTGGAGGAGTACTGCTCCTATTGCGAATCCGGAGGCGTCTACTTCCAACTCGAATTGGTCTTCCAGTTCGGCGTGTGCGAGGACCGGTTCTTCCGTTACGAGTTTCTTGATCTTGTCGAATGCTTCTTGTTCCGTTGTTGTCCATGTCCATTCGGTGTCTTTGTGTGTAAGTTTGTTGAGGGGGCGGGCGTGTGTGGCAAAGTTTCGGATGAAAGCGCGGTAGAAGTTGCAGAAGCCTAAGAATGATCTCACCTGTTTGACGTTTTTTGGTGTTGGCCAGTCTTTGATGCCGGAAATTTTGACGGGGTCCATGCGAGTCACCCCCTTTTCAATGATTACCCCCAGGTAATTGATGCTAGGGGCGTGGAAGATGCATTTTTCCAGTTTGAGGAATAGGTCGTTTTCTTCTAAGAGGTCTAACACGTTGTGTACTGCGTCAATATGTGCTTGTTCCGTAGATCGGGTTGCTATGCCTATGTCGTCCATGTATACCCTGATGATTGTGCCCTTGGTTTCATGATACACAATGAGGTCTTTGCAGATCTCATTCATCATAGTTTGGAAGGTTGCCGGGGAGTTTGTCAGTCCGAAAAACATTACCGTGGGTTTGAAGAGTCCGTATTTGGTCTTAAATGCCGCTTTTTCCTGATCTCCTTCTTTGATCCTCACGTTGTTATATCCCCAACGGATGTCCAGTTTGGTGAATATGAACGCTCCACTAAGGTCCGCTATAAGTTCTGGGATGAGCGGGAGCGGATATTGATTGCGTATGGTCCAGTTATTGATGTTTCTGTAATCCTGTACGGGGCGTAGTTTTCCGTCCTTCTTTTTGATGAAGAAGAATGATGATGCGTACGGGGATTTAGAGGGCCTGATGTAACCCTTGGCTAACTGTTCGTCTGTCCATTCTTTTAGCGCTTTGTCCTCCGTCTGACTCATCGGGTAGACTTTGCAATCTATTGTGTCCAGGGCATTTGGTTTGAAGTCGATTGCGTGATCCCAGGGTTTTGACAGCGGAAATCGATTGGATTCTTCTTCGCTAAAGATTTTGACGTGCCGTTTGTATTCGTCTGGGATTGCCTTTTTCTCGGTGTACTGTTTGGCTTCAATTGCCATCTCTGTTGACATTGTTGCGCATAGGCGGGTGTCTTCGAGGTCGCATTCTTTGTGGAGTTGTTCTTCGATCTTCTGCTTATTAGGTAATAGCAGTTTTTCTAGGACGAGGCGTGCGATAATCGGATCTATCCGAGGTTTCGTAGGGTTGGTGGTTCGAAGGACGACTGGATACTCAGCTTCATTTAGAGTGGCCGTCGCCCATTGGATATCAGGTTGGAACGTAGCCAACCATGGATACCCCAGTATGATATCTTCTCCTCCCACGTCGGTTACGAGAAACCTCATTTCTTTGACGATTCCTTTTGTTTGTACTTCTAGATCCACACAATGGGTGATTTTGCCCCCTTTGTTATGTGTGCTGTCGATATTCCAGATCTTTCGATGACGGTCTAGTTCTTTGAGGCCTAGCCTCATTCGTCTGACGAAATCCGGATGTATGAAATTGTTGGTGGCTCCGGAGTCCACGAGTGCTCGTTTGTCGGCCATGGCGTAACTTGCGCGTAATGAAACTGGAACATGCATAGATTGATAGCGCGTTATAAACACAGAATTACACCGTAATGCCCTCACCCAGGCCGTCGGGTTCAGGCGCTTTGAAAATCCTCTCGCCCTAGTAGGTCCCAAACTACCAGGTCCCTTGCTTCATCGTCAAGATTTCGAACTCCATTTATCCAGCTGGTTGCCCGATCTTGTGGCGTATCAGTGGTGGCGCAGGTGCCGCGGCTACTGCCGCCGTCGTCTTCGAATTGGATCAAGGGTTCGTCTTGGACGCTTTGGATTTCTTCGATGAACGCTCCTCTGCCCTGACGGGGCGTCCAGTTCGTGTTGTTACGCGGTTTGCGGGGTTGGCGACATTCACGAGACATATGTCCGAGCTTCCCACAGTTGTAGCAATTGATATTCTTCATGTCTACGACTCCTTTTCCCTGGGAGCGCCCTCCTTGCTGTGTATACGGGGGTCGAGTGTAGTCGATTTCTTCAGAGCCCGCAAGTCGTGCGCGAACTCTTCCTGGGGTGGTGTCCATAGCATCTGGGTGACTTCGGAACGCCTGCCATCCTTGGCGCGGCTGCTGAGGGCGATTTGGAGCGTTGAAAGTTCTGAGAGACGTGTTGCTTGGCTTACCAGGTCCCGGGGGTTTACGTCCCCCCAAACGCGTCTGTAGATGCATCCACTTGCGCTGTTGTTCAAGCGCCGCCGTTTTCCATTGGGCGTACGTGTTTGGACTGTGGAAGTTGTACGCATTTTTGTAAAGTTCCACTGGTAGTCCGCTGGTAAATTTGTCAAGAACCAGAGAGTCATCGAAGCGGTATCCTGCTTCTCTGACTGCCTTCTCGAATTTGGCGACGTAGGAATCGATGTCTTGTCCCTCCATTCGGAACCCTTTCTGGAGTTCTTGCTGTGCCCTTTCTTTTTCGAGGGTGTCGGCGAATGTACTGCGGAAACCAAGTTCAATGGCTTCCCAAATCCATTTGTCGTAGGGTCCGTGCTTGGCTTTGTATGCCTTGACCCATTTGGTAGTGGACAGGACCCATTCGTTAACGTGATCCCCTTGAATGTAGGTGAGGAATATCAGCGCTTTTCGATAGGGAAGGGTGAACGCAGGGTTGTCGTAATTGGTTTCTACAAACAGCTCCCATTGTGTGAGGAATTGTTGAACTTTGGTGCGATCTCCGGTAAATACGAGGGGTTCCTTGCCCATGAATTTCTCGGGCTTAGTTCCGCTTGATACATTTGGTCCAGAGAAGAGAGGTCCTCCTGGGTCTCCTCCTTCGTCACCCCCTCCTGGTTCTCCAGACGGCGGGCCTCCTCCGCGGCTGATACGCATAGGTTCCTGGAACGTAGTAGGTTGCTTGGTGATAGTGGTAGTCATGTCTGTAGGGATGGACTCAGCTAGTAGTCCCAACTGTAGTTCTTCTTCCTCTGCTTGAGCTTCGAGGATGCGGATTTCTTCGGGGTTACTCCCTAGTGAAGGGGATGGTGCAGGCGTCTTAGGAGTAGGTGAACGGACGGGTTCTTCTTCTTGTCCGTCTATAGGGCCCCACTGGTCTCTAGTGGTGACTTCGTTCTGAAGGATGTCGAGTCTGAGGCTGGATCCTGCGGGTTTGACAATTTGTAATTTGCTGTGGAGTTCGTCCCACTTGATCTCCGTCCAACAGGTGTGGTCGAAGTTGAATTCTACAGGGATAAGTCCGGTTTTGCCGTCCCTGTAGGTATAGAGAACTACGTAGCCTGGTTCTCCTTGTTCCGTCTGCCAAAAGGCTCCTTTGAGATATTGCTTGGGGACGTTGCGTTCCCCTCTTCTGTCGATGTGATACGGTCTGAACGGGATCCAAAGATTGCGGGTTGTTACTACGGAAGCCACGTTGAAGGATCTTGGTCTTAATGTTACATCTACCACGGACGTTTGTCTGACTTAGACGCTGTTGTAACGTGGGTTCCCTTTGGGGTACCAACAATGGTTGCAAGTGACTTCGGGGAATACGGCGGGATGTCTCTGGTAGGTACCCGTCGAGTCGCGGTAAGTGTAGAGGGGAAGATCAAGAGGCACACCAGGAGGGGGGCTGTCGACTTGGCGTACGTATCTCCACCGAGGGTTATCGAGTATGTAATAACAATGAGTTGGCCTGGCCGTGCGAGAGTTGAGGTATTCGAATACAAGGTGACACGTGGTCTCGGGTGGGTAAGTGACGATCGGCGTATCCACCATTCACAGAGGAACTGGGGTTTAGAGGTCACGGGGATCCCTTCTTGGTCTAAGGGATATGCCGGAGCTAGTTCGCTTAAGAGTCGACGAGACTCCTAGCACAATAGACGAGTAGAGAGAAGTGGTATTCAAAGAAGACCAAGATGGGGATCCTGGTCCGTAATACTACAAGCTTAAATACAAGTAAGGGAACTAGTTCTAGCTCCGCTCGAACTCATAGGTAGCCAATAGCGTAAGTAGCGTATTCTAATAATAGAATGCGCAGTCGTCAGCGTAATCCGAAACACGTACAACAATAGAAATCATCAGTCAGCAAGCCTAATCATAATCTCGTACAACAATAGGAGTCGTCAGTCAGCACAACACGAGGCAGTAAGATCCGAAGTCCATGACGTATTACTACTAACGTGCCGAGTCATCACGAGCGCGTCAGAGTTCACAACCGGACCGGGCAGTCCACAGACAAAACGTAACACCGCTCTTGCGCCCCTCGCTTCCGCCGTTCCATCATCTCCGACCGCCGTTCGGTCGCCCTCCGAAGTTGCTCCTTCCTCCAGTCCTCCGCTACTTGCTTCCACTTCTCCTCCCGCTTCCAGTCTTGCCACCGTCGCGTTGCCGGCGATGGGCTCCTCGACCCATTGCTCCACTCGTACTGGGAGAGGTCGAGGACCGGGCTCCTCGTCGTTGCAGAGAGCTGCGCGAAGCCTATCAACTTCGGGTGTCGTAAGAGGGGTGCGGTTGAGGCGTTGTCCGTCCTCGGTGATGAGCCACCAGCTGGCGACGTTTCTGGTATCGGCGGTGTGCTCGGCGGGGATGAGGCTTTGTAGGGCCACGATGAGCTCTTGACTGGTGATCGGGCCCGTGTTTGAGGCAACGCGTGCAATGGCGTCGGCGGCAGAGGGAATGGACATTGTAAAGAGGAGGGATGAGAGGAATCCAGAGTGATTGTTGGAAGAGGGGGGTGAATCTCCCGACAATATTCCTCGAGCTTTTAAGTTATGGGTGGATCGGGGATTTGACAGTTTGTACTCAGCTATGGCGTCATCGGCAAATATATCATCCTTGTCGATCCACTAGTTCTCCGAGTCGGAGTATCCTTTCCACTTGATCAGGTACTGTAGGCGTCTTTTCCTGCCGAAGTGCCGGTGGTCTAGAATCTTTTCGACCTCGTATTCTTCTTCTCCTTCTACCAAATCTGGTGGAGGGCGCTGGAAATTCTCTCTGTGCATGAGTGTTTCGCGATAAGGTGTGAGAAGATCGATGTGGAACACCAGGTGGATGCTCCACTGTGTGGGAAGTTCCAGTTGATAATTTACCGGCGACAGGACCCGTGTGATTTTGAAAGGTCCATGCCGTCTTGCCGCTAATTTTGGCGTCGGTTGATTGGTTCTCAAGTGACGTCCCTCCAGCCACACGTAATCCCCTATTTGAAACTTTGGGGTATCTTTGTGTTTGACCCACATGAGTTGCGCCTTTTTGATAAGCTCTTGGGCTTCTTTCCGTGCTTCTCGGAATTGTTCCAGCCTCGTGGTGATCTGTGGGATAGGGGATGGCTTATCGATCCAATCAGCACGGGGGTCGTATCCCATGAGAAGTGAGAACGGGGACTTCCTTGTCGCCTCGTGGGGCCAGTTGTTGTGCGCGAACTCTGCTATTGGCAGGAAGTCCACCCAGTTATCTTGTCGCTCGTTGGTCCAGAATCGGAGGTATTGTTCTAGCCATTGATTGGTTCGTTCGGATTGTCCGTCTGTTCTGGGATGATACGCCATGGATATATTTTGTTGGATTCCCAAGATCCGGCATAGCTCTCGTGTGAACCTGGAAGCGAAGCGAGGATCTCGGTCGCTGATGATTTTGGACGGCAGTCCGAACCTCCTGAAGACGTGGGTTGCGTATAGTCCCGCGGTTTCTTCTGCTGTGATTTCTTCGTTACAGGGGATAAAGACCGAGGCTTTGCTGCAGTCATGGTCAGTTACCGTCAGGATAGTATCGTAGCCTTGTGAGTCCGGAAGTTTAGTGATAAAGTCCAGTGCGATGGTCTCAAACGGGAGTGCGTCTTCCTTTGGAGTGATGGGCATTAGGGGGGCTCTGGTAGGGCGCATGTTGACTTTGTGTCGTTGACATTCTGCGCATCCCTGTACATAGTTTCGGACATCTAGCTTCAGTTCTGGCCACCAGTATCTTCTCTCTACCAGTCTCGTAGTTCGTGCGATTCCGGGGTGTCCGTGTACCGGTGGATCATGGTGTGCCGCGATAAGCTCTCGTTTTTCGTCCAGAGATCCAGTGATTACGTACTTTCCTTGTCGATACCATGCCCCATCGACGTATTTCAGTTGTTGGGGGTCTACCCAGTAGCGTAGGATTATTTCCTTTTGCGGGGGTTCCTGCGCTGCTTGTACAGTGGTCGTTTGCGCGAAGATGTCTTCAGGTAGTACCACTACGTTCTCGTTGTCTCGTTCGCCTTGGTCGTAGTCCGGTCGTCGGGAAAGTGCATCGGCGCGACCGTTCTTCGTTCCTGGGATGTGGTGAATCTCGAAGTTGTACTCCATGAGTTCCAGTACTTCCCTGGCGACTCTTCGACTTATCTTTTGTGGTAGTTTCCAGTATTGGAGGTTCATGTGGTCCGAGTAAATTTTGATCTTGTGCGGTGATCCGGCCAGTAGCGGTCTCCAGTGTCGAAGGGCTTTGACGATTGCGAGGAGTTCGTATATGTCGTAGTTTCTTTCTGCTTCGCTGAGTGTTGCTGAATAGTATCCCAGTGGGTGTTTCTTGCCGTCTTCTTTCTTTTGGAGTAGTACTGCTCCCGTTGCAAATCCCGAGGCATCCACTTCAAGTTCAAACGGGTCTTCGAGTTTCGGGTGTGCGAGTACCGGTTCCTCTGTGACCAACGTTTTGAGCTTCTGGAATGCTTTGTCTTCTTCATCAGTCCATCTCCATTCCGTGTCTTTCCTCGTGAGTTTGTTGAGTGGTTTGGCGTGTGTTGCGAAGCCGCGAATGAAGAGTCAGTAAAAATTGCAGAAGCCCAGGAATGAGCGAATGTCACGGACCTTCGTGGGTGTCGGCCAATTTTTGATACCAGAGATTTTTACCGGGTCCATGCGTGTTACCCCCTTTTCAAGGATTACCCCCAGGTAATCCATTCGTGGCTTGTTGAAGAGACATTTTTCGAGTTTGAAATAGAGGTCGTGTTCCAGGGCTACCTGTAGTACGTCGCAGACTGCTTCTTCGTGTTCTTTTTGTCCCGCAGGGTTCTTAGTTGCGATGCCGATGTCGTCCATGTAAACACGTATGATTGTTCCTTTGGCCTCGTGTTTTGCGATGGTGTCTCGGTAGATGGTATTCATCATCGTTTGGAAGGTTGCCGGGGAGTTGGTAAGTCCGAAGTACATAACCGTGGGTTCAAAGAGACCGTACCGTGTTTTAAAAGCGGCTTTGTGTTCGTCGCCTTCTTTGATGCGGACGTTGTTGTACCCCCAGCGAATGTCGAGTTTCGTATAGGTATGTGTATGGCTGAGATCCGTGATGAGGTCCGATATGAGGGGTAGTGGATACTGATTGCGGATGGTGACGGCGTTAATCTTCCTATAGTCCTGTACTGGCCGCAGTTTTCCATCCTTCTTTTTGATGAAGAAGAAGGATGAGGCGTAAGGGGATTTAGATGGGCGAATATACCCCTTCTTTAGTTGTTCATCCAGGAACTCCTTGAGTTTGCCGTCTTCCTCCTGTGTCATGGGATAGACCTTGCAGTCGATCGCCAGTGGGGTGCCTTCCTTGAATTCGATGGCATGGTCCCATGGTCTGGAAGGGGGGAATCGGTTAGACGCTTCCTCACTGAAGATCTTCGTGAACTGTCGGTAAGCGGGGGGGAGTTCCACTTCATCGTGGAATTGTTTGGCTTTGATGGCTAGTTCGGTGGCTGTAGTGCGTAGGTGGGTTTCTTCTTCTAGTTCCATTATTATGTTTTCTTTCTCTTCTGTACTGATACTTCCTATGATATGGTCTTCCCTGCTGGGGTTGATTGATCGAATGACAACTGGGAGCATTTTCTCGTGTATAGTGGCGTATCTCCAGTTTATCGTTGGTTCGTATGTTGCCAGCCAAGGATATCCAAGTACCAGATCTTCGTTTCCAAGGTCTGTAACTAGGAAGCGCATTTTTTGCCGTCGTTGGTTAGTCTGGACGTCCAAGTCGATAAAGTGGGTGATACTGCCCGCTTTGTTTTCCGTGTTATCGATATTCCATATCTTTCTGGGGTGATCCAGTTTTTGGAGTCCAAGACCCATCCTTTTTGCGAATGAGGGACGTATGAAATTGTCCGTTGCCCCAGAGTCTACTAATGTTCTGATGTCGGCCATTGCATAATTTGTGCGAATCGAGACTGGAATTCTAAGAGACCGATAGC
>QFDY01000517.1:0-20366 GCA_003315925.1 Lactarius sp. MG121 | reverse complement strand
AAGTAGACCGAAGCAGATACAGGCAGCCCCTGTATAGTTATCCCCTCTCCAATCCTGTCTCCTTTACTTGAGCACGTCCTCCTCTTCTTCTTTGCCACCCGCGTTACGCATCTCCTTGCTGTTATCGCCTACGGTATTGTCCAAACTCTAGAAGAACTCAGTAAAACCCAAGATCTCGAGAATCCGGCCGGAAGATAGACCAGCCGAAGTCTTGGTTGCCACCGTGATACCGCAAGAACCCCCAAGTTTCCCGTCGAGTGCCGAACTCCGGAAGGTACGCCCGCTGGAGCGTAACATTAAGTCAAGCTCTTTCCTTGCTCTATCACACACCGCTACCAAGAACGTTGCAGATAAGTCGGAAATCAGACCGCAATGCCCCGTAAGACAAGAACGATCCCGAAGGCCGCTTTACCCAAGCAGGCAGAGCATAAGTTCGGCAGCAAGGCTGCAGCGCAAGTCCAAGATGGCGGGAAGGCCGCACCCCAGAAAGCGACGAAGAAAGTCGGCAGGAAGGCCGCACAAGCAGGACCAAGTAGTACGAACGCGACCCGAGGAGGTGCCACTACTAGAGCGCCCTCCACCAGCTACGCGCGGTCACCACCAAATTTCGGACCAAGCAACTTCTGCGGTGATATCCAGGAAGCAGCCGGCTTCATCCAATGGTGGGATGAGTACAAGGACCAGCTAAGTCCCTTATTCAGCGATTATCAAGCAGCCACGTTGTTCATAGCACGTGTGCAGGTAGAAGATTACCAGGATAACCTACTAGCGGACCTGGACGACGTCAGTTATTCCTACGAAGGAGACCTTGTGCAGTACGTCGAAGACGATTTCATCAAAACGTTCATGCCGCGTGCCGACGCGAGAGAAGAATACGTGGACGATCCGACATGGGAAGACCCCGAGGAAGACCAAGACCCCGAAGACGACCAGAGGCAAGACCCTGAGGAGGATGGATTCCCTCAGGAGGGCCCAGAGTATGACGGAGGCGAATGGGAAAACCACGGTGATGAACCCGATTACGAAGAAGACACTGACCCGAAAGAGGCAGAAACCGCCCGGGAAGACGCGCAAGATCAGCCAGATTGGAGCCTCCTTTCGCCCTGTTACCCAGGGGAAGGTGATGGCGAAGATAACGAAGAAGACGCCTGGACAGATGAGGAAAGCGTGGAGGAGCGCCATGAGCTGAGTCCCAGCCACACGTCCGATCCCGCAGATGATGCCACTGATCCATGGACTGATAAAGGGGAGATGTTCCACGATGGACATTCTCAGTCGCCTTGGGACCCGCCGGAATGGCGCGAAAACGAAGATGACACGACAGAAGATGAAGACGAGTTCTACGATGCCCAGGACTTCCAAGACTCCGCGGAGGATAGACCCGATGAGGAAGATCCGTATAGCATATTGACGCCAGACTACGACTATGGGTATGAAGACCCAAAAGCCATAAGAAAGAGGGTGCAGTTTGCCCCATCAGCTAAGTCACAACCCCCTTCCCGATACTTCGAGAACGTTGATATGTTCGTTCCCCCCGACCGTGAAGAAGTGTACTACTCGATGCCGCCTGGTGAGGCGAGAGAACAATACACGGCCCCTCAAGGCACATGGGCGGCGGAGGTGCAGCAAGCCCGCCAGGAACTAGCCCAAGCCCAGGAGAGCAGTTGGTACCCGTTCAGGGACCACATCGATGGAATGGACACGAGACCCGGAAGGATCCATGTCAATGCGGCCAAGGTGTGTCATCATTGTCGGCAGTACGGCCACATTCGCCCTTTGTGCCCAGATATCTGGAAGCCGCGCGTGCGTTCAAGATCGCCGCCCGCACCCCCTCAAAAGAAGCCTCTCGACCCGCTGCTGAAAAGCGCGATTGTCAGCTTCCTCCTCAACCCTTCAAACTCCCCTCCGGAAACCACCGCTGTTCGGCGTGGTCGCCTCCCCAAGAAAGAGGGTAATGTTGCGTTTCGTCCTGAACCCCGCGCAACCAGTACGGACTCGTGCAGCACCGCCGAGCAATATCGTGCAGAATGGGTTGCAGCCGCCAGAAGTGAGGGTATCGACCCCGGAAACATCCTGTATTACGAGCGTGACCCGGGCTGGCAAGCGCCCTGGGAATAGCCGAAGAAAACGTCAAGCGCCCGTCACGTGACCTGGTCTAGACCTGCACCAGAAGGATCCAGATGAGCTTGTGCCTGGATCGTGATTGGATCTGCCTCATGGATTGTCTGATTGTGCCTGTGGCTTGATGCGCCCAGGAGTTGTATGTTTCAGCCACTGATTGATGGACTTCTGACCCCGTTTCACCTTTGCCTCATTGTTGACCCTGTGACTGTATGCCCCTGACTCATGGTGTTTTACTCATGATTGGACGATACGTACTAGGTTTCAGACCCCAAGCTGAGCTTGAAAGCTCCTTGGATGTGTATAAGTAGTACCCCAGTCTCGCTGATATCCCTCAGCTTGACTTCTTGTATTCTACCAGCCTACAAGTAGACCGAAGCAGATACAGGCAGCCCCTGTATAGTTATCCCCTCTCCGATCCTGTCTCCTTTACTTGAGCACGTCCTCCTCTTCTTCTTTGCCACCCGCGTTACGCATCTCCTTGCCGTTATCGCCTACGGTATTGTCCAAACTCTAGAAGAACTCAGTAAAACCCAAGATCTCGAGAATCCGGCCGGAAGATAGACCAGCCGAAGTCTTGGTTGCCACCGTGATACCGCAAGAACCCCCAAGTTTCCCGTCGAGTGCCGAACTCCGGAAGGTACACCCGCTGGAGCGTAACATTTGGAGTGCGTCAGTGAGTTCTTGGTGGGTGATAGGTCCCGTGTTTGAGGCAACCTTAGCAATGGCATCGGTGGCAGTGGGAACGGACATGGTGTGGAGTATGGATGAGAAGAGGCCAGTGTGACTAGTGGAAGAGGATGATGGGGGTTTCGACGAGATCTTCCGAGCTTTTAAGTCTCGTACGACGCGGGGATTCAATTTTTGATACTCAGCTAATGCCTCGTCCGTGAATACGTCATCCTTATTGACCCACTGATTTTCCGAGTCGGGGTAGCCTTTCCATTTGATCAGGTATTGAAGGCGTTTCTTTCTGCCGAAATGCCGGTGATCCAGAACCTTCTCGACTTTGTATTCTTCTTCCCCTTGTACTAGATCTGGTGGTGGGCACTGGAAGTTCTCCCCATGCATGAGCGTTTCGCGATAAGGTGTGAGAAGATTGATGTGAAACACCGGGTGGATGCTCCACTGTGTGGGAAGCTCCAGTTGATAATTTACCGGCGATAGGATACATGTGATCTTGAAGGGTCCGTGCCGTCTGGCCGCCAGTTTGGGTGTCGGTTGATTGGTCCTCAGGTGGCGTCCTTCCAGCCACATGTAATCCCCCACCTGAAACTTCGGGGTGCTTCGGTGTTTGACCCACATGAGTTGCACCTTTTTGATGAGTTCCTGGGCTTCTCTCCATGCTTCTCAGAATTGTTCTAGCCTCGTGGTGATCTGAGGGATTGGAGATGGCTTATCGAGCCAATCAGCACACGGGTCGTATCCCATGAGGAGGGAGAACGGAGACTTCCTTGTCGTCTCGTGAGGCCAATTGTTATGCACGAATTCAGCTATTGGTAAGAAGGTCGCCCAGTTATCTTGCCACTCGTTGGTCCAGAAGCGGAGGTATTGCTCTAGCCATTGATTGGTCCACTTGGATTGTCCGTCTGTTCTGGGGTGATATGCTGTGGATATATTTTGCTGAATTCCCAGGATTCGGCATAGTTCTCGTGTGAACTTGGAAGCGAAACGGGGGTCTCTGTCACTGATGATCTTGGACGGTAGTCTGAATCGCTTGAAGACGTGGGTTGCGTACAATCCTGCGGTTCCTTCTGCCGTGATTTCTTCGTTGCAGGGGATGAAGACTGAGGCTTTGCTGCAGTCATGGTCAGTTACCGTTAGGATGGTATCGTAGCCTTGCGAATCCGGGAGTTTGGTGATGAAGTCCAGAGCGATGGTTTCGAACGGGAGTGCGTCTTCCTTTGGAGTGATGGGTACCATAGGGGCCTTGATTGGGCGCGTGTTGACTTTATGTCTTTGGCATTTGGCGCATCCTTGTACGTAGTTCCGCACGTTGAGTTTCAACTCGGGCCACCAGTACCTTCGTTCTACCAATCTCGTGGTTCGTGTGATTCCAGGGTGTCTGTGTACCGGAGGGTCATGATGTGTGGCGATGAGCTCTCGTTTTTCGTTTAGAGACCCTGTGATCACGTACTTTCCTTGTCAATACCATGCTCCGTCGACGAATTTTAGCTGTTGGGGGTCCACCCAATAGCACAGGATTATTTCTTTCTGTGGGGGGTCCTGTGCTGCTTGTATGTTGGTCGTTCGCACGAAGACGTCTTCGGGTAGCACTACTACGTTCTCGTTGTCTCGTTCGCCTTGGTTGTAGTCTGGTCGTCTGGATAGTGCGTCAGCGCGACCGTTCTTCTTTCCTGGTATGTGGTGAATCTCAAAGTTATACTCCATGAGTTCCAATACTTCCCTGGCAACTCTCCGACTTATCTTTTGTGGCAGCTTCCAGTATTGGAGGTTCATGTGGTCTGAGTAAATCTTGATCTTGTGCGGTGATCCGGCCAGTAATGGTCTCCAGTGTCGGAGGGCCTTGACGATTGCGAGGAGTTCCAGGTCGTATATGTCGTAGTTCCTCTCTGCTTTGTTGAGTGTTGCCGAGTAGTACCCTATTGGGTGCTTTTTGCCGTTTTCCTTCTTTTGGAGTAGTACTGCTCCCGTTGCAAATCCCGAGGCATCTACTTCAAGTTCGAATGGGTCTTCGAGTTTTGGGTGTGCGAGTACTGGTTCTTCCGTGACCAACGTTTTGAGCTTCTGGAACACTTTGTCTTCTTCTTCGGTCCATCTCCATTCCGTGTCCTTCCACGTAAGTTTGTTAAGTGGTTTGGCATGTGTGGCAAAGCCGCGAATGAAGAGTCGGTAAAAATTGCAGAAGCCTAGGAAGGAGCGTACATCACGGACCTTCGTGGGTGTTGGCCAGTCCTTGATGCCTGAAATTTTTACCGGGTCCATGCGTGTTACCCCCTTTTCAAGGATTACCCCCAGGTAATCCATTCGCGGCTTGTTGAAGAGGCATTTTTCGAGTTTGAAGTAGAGGTCATGTTCCAGGGCTATCTGTAGTACATCACAGACTGCTTCCTCGTGTTCTTTTTGTCCTGCTGGGTTCTTGGTTGCGATGCCGATGTCGTCCATGTAGACGCGTATGATTGTTCCTTTGGCTTCGTGCTTTGTGATGGTGTCTTGGTAGATCATATTCATCATTGTTTGGAAGGTTGCCGGGGAGTTGGTAAGTCCGAAGTACATAACTGTGGGTTCGAAGAGTCCGTACCGTGTTTTGAAGGCTGCTTTATGTTCATCCCCTTCCTTGATGCGTACGTTGTTGTATCCCCATCTAACGTCCAGTTTTGTGTAGGTGTGTGCCTGACTTAAGTCCATGATGAGATCTGAGATGAGGGGCAATGGGTATTGATTGCGAATAGTGACAGCGTTTATCTTCCTGTAGTCTTGCACCGGTCGTAGTTTTCCATCTTTCTTTTTGATGAAGAAAAAGGATGAAGCGTAAGGGGATTTTGATGGGCGAATGTATCCCTTTTTTAACTGCTCATCCAGGAATTCCTTGAGTTTGCCGTCTTCTTCCTGTGTCATGGGGTAGACCTTGCAATCGATCGCTGATGGGGTGCCTTCTTTGAATTCAATGGCATGGTCCCATGGTCTGGAAGGGGGGAATCGATTGGACGCTTCTTCGCTAAAGATCTTCGCGAACTGGTGGTAAGCTGGGGGGAGTTCTACTTTATCGTGGAATTGCTTAGCTTCAATGGCTAGTTCTGTGGCCGTGGTACGTAGATGGGTTTCCTCCTTCAGTTCCGCTATCGCGTCTTCTTTCTCTTCTTCTGTCATGATATTTCCTATGATGTGGTTTTCTTTGCTGGGGTTGATCGATCGGATAACAACTGGGAGCATTTTCTCGTGTATGGTGGCGTATCTCCAGTTTATCGTTGGTTCATATGTTGCTAGCCAAGGATATCCGAGCACCAAGTCTTCGTTTCCGAGGTCTGTGACTAGGAAGCGCATCTTTTGTCGTCGTTGGTTAGTCTGGACATCTAAGTCGACGAAGTGGGTGATACTGCCCGCTTTGTTTTCTGTATTGTCGATGTTCCATATTTTCCTAGGGTGGTCCAGTATTTGGAGTCCAAGACCCATTCTTCTTGCGAACGAGGGGCGTATGAAGTTGTCCGTTGCTCCGGAGTCTACTAATGTTCTGATGTCGGCCATTGCGTAATTCGTGCGAATCGAGACTGGAATTCTAAGAGACCGATAGTGAGTCATGATTACAGAATTACAATTGACCGCCCTCACCCAGGCCAATGGGTTCAGGCGTTCTGAAAACCCTCTTTTCCCCACATTTCTTGGAGGATGAGGTCTTTTACATCGTCCGTTTCTCTTGCTACTCCCGCTAGCCAATCTTTTGCCCGTTGTTGCGGCGGTGCCGTGCTTGCTCCTCTGGCCTGTACTGGCTGCTCTTCCTGCGTGTAGTAGTCTGTGTCCGCCATTCGGCTTGTCGTTGTCCTTCGGCGGGGCTGTGGACAGTTTCGTGAGAGGTGTCCTGGTTGATTGCAGTTGTAGCAAATAACTGTCCTCATGTCACGGGGTGGTCCTCCCCCTCTTCCGTATCCTCCCCGTTGTGGCCGAGGGATGAAGGGGCGGTTTGGGTCCCCCACTTCCACTACTCGAGCACGCATTCGGTCGGCGGAGGTGTCCATAGCGTTTGGATCGTATCTGGGTGGAGGCGGTCCTCTTGGCAGGCCCCAGTTGGGGGCTTGTGGTCTCCAACGAGGTTGGGCCGCTGATGGTGGTGCCTTGGTTTTGAAGTTATTGAGGCGCGCCTTCATGTGTATGTATTGCTTCTGCCTTCTCAATGCGCACCTCTTCCAGTCTTCGAAGGTGTGTGGTTCGTCTAATTCGTAGACCTTCATAAATAGGGCTCGTGGGAGGCCCGTGGTGAACCGATCGATGGTTTGTCGATCATTCAGGTTATAGTGAGCTTTTCTTGCTAGTTGCTCGAATCTAACCATGTACGCGTCGATGTCCTCTCCTGTCATTTTCACCCCTTTTTGTAGTTCGGCTTGCACCTGTTCTTCTTTGAGGATGTTCGAGAATCTTTTGGCGAACTCTGCTGCCACATGATTCCATAGGGTCTGGGAGTATTGATTGACTCCTCGTCGTACTTCCCTGTTGAGCCATTCCAGTATGCTCAGCATCCATTCGCTTACGTTAACTCCTTTCACGTATCCCAGGAAGAGAAGGGATCGTCGATACTCGTTTTGCATGATTGGTGTGTCCAGGTTCATCCCCCAATATACGTGCCATTGTGTGAGAAAGGCCTCGTATTTAGTGCGATCTCCATCAAAAACTGTTGGGGGTTCACCTGATAGTCTGTCTGACCCATGCCCTCCTCTCGGTGGTCCTCCGTTCGGTGGTCCTCCTTCTGGTGGTCCTCCTCCTCCTCCTGGTGGTCTTCCGCCACCTGGGAATCCTCCTCCTGTTGGGCCTTGTCCTGGGAATCCTCTGGGAAGTCCCCCTGGCGGTGGTGGAGGTCCTTCTGGGGGGTCTGGGTGGTCTGGTCCTATTGCTCGGAATAGGGCTGCGTCGTCGGCTGTCATTTGATGTCCGGTGTTGGGGTTGATGGGGTTAAGGATGGCTTCCGCTTCTTCTCTGATGCGGTGCACTTCCTCCATTGCTTGTGCTTCGGTTACTGTGGCCATGGGGCTTCGGATGTGAATTTCTTCCGGGACGGTGATGTGTAAAGACTCAGCTATATGAGCTAATAGGCTTGAATCGTCTCCTGTTCCGGGTCGTGCTTCGCTTTCGGTTGCGGTGTGTTCCTCCGCTTGTTCCTCATGACTTGATTCCGATGGGGCCTGTTCTCTAGGTTGTTCGTCTTCGTCGCTGCTGCTGTCTCCGTCTAGTGACCCCCAGTCGTCTCCTTGGAGTTCTCTTGAGTCTATGTCGCAACGGTAGTGCTGTCCGGCTGGTCTTATGACGTCCCACTGATTGTCTATGGGGTTCCACGTAATTTCTGTCCAGCAAAAGTTAGAGTAGTTGAACTCAACTGGCCGGTGTCTGATGGCTTCTCCTGGGAAGTCTACAAAGTACCCGGTGTCTCCTCAGTATTCTCTCCACCGGGCCGCGCCTAGGAATCGTCGTGGTACTGATCGTTCTCCTCTGGTTTCGAGGCTATAGGGTCGGAAATTTCTCCACTGGTCTCTTGTTGTGAACGCCACGGTTGGCTATCTTGGTCTTAATGTAACGCTACCACAGCGCTTTAGTTCAACTTGAACTCGTATGATGGCGTTCACGACTTAGCTGGTAGTAGACCCATGCGTAGAGTCTCGATAAGTCCATAGAATACAACTAAGGCGATCCACAGTATCCGCCCCAAGAGTATTAAGGCAACTCTGACTTGACGCGTCGAAAGGGCCAGGGTCCTAGACTTGTAGGTCAGGATTTAGAAGGGTCGTTCCCTCTCAGAAGTAAGAAGGCTTTAAAGCCCCCTTGTAGACGAGTGAGAGTAGTGGTATTGAGAAGAAGACCAAGATGGCGTATCTTGGTCTCCATGGTCCACTATTTATACATATTTCGGAGGCAGCTTTAAAGCTCCTCTCTAAGTCGTATCCCGTTGTCGTGAACCTAGAAACTCGTTCACGACTCAGGCGTTCAAGACCGTTCCGGACCGGCCCGGTCTTACGTAATCACCTTCCTAATTGGGAAATCTGGAAGCGGAGTTCGAATTTCATACTCCGACGATCACGTGATCGATCACGTGATAAGCCTCTGTTGATCCACCACGTGACGTAACCACGTGCAGAGCACCCCCCTGAGGACTATGGAAGAGTCATTCCCATTTGTCAAGATCCACCCCACGATTTGGAGCAAATCGTACCATATCCGAGGAATTATCCCATTGGCTGATAGAGAAGACACATCGCCAACACGTCACCGACTGCGGCGCAGTCGTGCCACTGTCACGGATTTATCCTATTGGACTGCGGAGCAGTCACGTCATTATCGCGTCATGTTGACTGCGGATTGCGTCATATTGACTGCGGATTGCGTCATATCGCACCATCGACTGCGGAAGAGTCGTACCACCTTATGCTTTATTCTGATTGGACCATGGATCTATCGTACGATCCCGTTACTTATTGCGATTGGACGCTATTATTAGAAGTACTCGGATATTCCCTGCGCAGTTTCCGCAGCACCCGTGGAAAGGCCCTAAGCCTGCCCTAAACACCTACGCACAGACCATGTCCCTAGGTATATAAGGCCTGCGAATTCCATGGATCAGTCCTCAGACTGTCCACTTTGTACTCCTCTCAAAGTCTGACAACTCTCCTGCCTGCCTCTCACCTCCTGTGCCCCTTCAGTCATTGGACGAAGCCCCTTTGACAAGCGCCACTACCCCTCAGCTGAGCGCTGAGTTCTGTCAACAGTGCCCCTTCAGTGAGTGGACGTAGCCCCTCTCACAAGCGCCACTGTCCCTTGGCTGAGCGCCAAGTTCTGTTGGTCAAGCAAGCAGCCCTTTCCCAGTCCTATTCTCCCTACTGTTATCCGACACTTCGCCCCCGGCTCTACCAACCCCTTGTCAGATTAGAACGTATTTGTCGAGTGGCAGTACGTTCTTCACACCCGTAGCGTAAGTAGCTCGAACCCTACTACCGCTATCCTAGTACTGAGTCATACTAACTATCACATGCTAGTACGACATTTGCTGACTGATGAAGGTAGTCCATGACTAATACTCGCTTACTATCGTAGTCATAACCGTATAGTAAGCGTCCACTTCATTCTCCGTATCGTTGTACTGGGTCCATAAGTCTGTCCGTAACAAGGAGGAGGAGGAGGAGATCCAGGAGGACCCCTCTTCACAGGACCAAACGTCTCTAGTGGGACCAAACCCGAGAAGTTTATGGGCAGGGAACCTCTGGTGTTCACCGGAGATTGCACCAAAGTCCAGCAGTTCCTCACTCAATGGGAACTTTTCGTCGAAACTAACTATGACAACCCTGCGTTCACCCTTCCTTATCACAAAGTGCTGATCTTTCTTACCTATATCCAAGGAGATCATGTTAACGAATGGGTCTTATCCACCACCAAATGGGTCAAGGCATACAAGGCCAAGCACAGACCCTACGACAAATGGATCTGGGAAGCTATCGAATTAGGCTTCCACAATACCTTCGCAGACACCCTTGAAAGGGAACGCGCCCAGCAAGACCTCCAGAAGGGATTCCGAATGGAAGGGCAAGATATCGACTCCTATATCGCCAAATTCAAAAAGGCGGTACAAGAGGCAGGGTACAGATTCGACGACTCCCTCGTCCTCGACAAGTTTACCAGTGGACTTCCCATGGAATTATACAAGAATGCATACAACTTCCACAGTCCAAACACATATGCCCAATGGAAGGTAGCAGTGCTTGAACAGCAACGCAAGTGGATGCATCTACAAACACGTTTGGGGGGACGTAAACCCCCGGGACCTGGTAAGCAGGGTAACACCTCTCTCAGGACGTTCAGTGCTCCAAACCGCCCGCAGCAACCTCAACAGGGATGGCAAGCATTCCGAAACCACCCTGACGCAATGGATACCACTCCGGGAAGAGTCCACGCCCATCTTGCAGGATCGGAGGAGATAGATTACACCAAGCCACCGTACACCCCTCAAGGAGGGCGCCCCCAAGGAAGAGGGATCATGGACATGAAGAACATCAACTGCTACAACTGCGGAAAGCTCGGCCACATGTCTCGCAATTGTCTCCAACCACGCCGCCCACGCACCAATCAAAACTGGCAACCTCGCCAAGGGCACGGCGCATTTATCGAAGAAGTCCAGAGTGTCCAAGAAGAACCTCTGATCCAATTCGAAGACGACGGCGGCAGTAGCTGCGGCACCTGCGCCACCACTGAGACGCCACAAGAACGGGCAACCAGCTGGATAAACGGAGTTCAAAACCTCGATGAAGAAGCCAGGGACTTGGTAGTCAGGGACCTAATGGGGCGAGAGGATTTTCAAAGCGCCTAAACCCGATGGCCTGGGTGAGGGCATTACGGTGTAATTCTGTGTTCATAACGCGCTATCAATCTATGCATGTTCCAGTTTCACTGTGCGCAAGTTACGCCATGGCCGACAAATGAGCATTAGTGGATTCTGGAGCCACTAACAACTTTATCCATCCGGATTTTGCCAAAAGGATGAGGCTAGGCCTCAAAGAATTAGACCGTCATCGAAAGATCTGGAACATCGATGGCACACATAACAAAGGAGGCAAGATAACCCACTGCGTAGATCTAGAAGTCGAAACCAAAGGGGTTAAGAAGGACATGAGGTTCCTCGTCACCGACGTAGGGGGAGAAGACATTATCCTGGGATACCCCTGGTGTAACGTTACCACAGGAACGTTATGTGCGACGTGCACGTCACTAAGTCGTTCAAACCGAGGTAACGGGACGGGAGCTAGCCGGTTAAGGCCAAGTTCGATGATGAACAAGCACTATACGGTCTCCTCAGACACGCAAGTGGTAATCGGGGGTTCTGGGGTTCAAGCGCAACGGCGAACCAAAGTCGTGCTCAAGCGAAACAGCGAGCCAAAGTCGTTCGTGGATTGACAACGATGTGGTATTACACAAGAAGTCAAGTCTACCGTACAAGCTAGGTAGCGTGCGACTTATATACTAGTACAGGATGTTTGTACGCAACAAACATATGGCACGATATACGGGTTCTGAGTAAAAATGGAACAAGGGAGTCACTATAGTAGGAATCATGGCGATTGCGCAGGGTCATGTGCGAGTCAGCTGAGCCCGGAGCGCCGTGAACTTTGATATACAGAGAAGGAGACGTAAAGACGTGTCGTGCGGTGGAGAGATTAGCCAAAACGGTTGGGCGCATGAGGAGCTAGGGGCGTAACAAGGTGGGGTGTGGGAACAAGAAGTAAGGAATGGAAGCGTCCAAGGGAAAAGGAAGGAAAATCGTAACACCTGGCTGGCTACGTTCCAGCCTGACATTCAATGGGCCTCCGCTACCCTTAATGAAGCTGAGTATCCAGTGGTACTTCGCACTATCAACCCCACCAAACCGCGTATAGATCCCATCATCGCCCGACTGGTAGTTCAGAAGTTGCTAGGATTACCCAATAAGCAACGTATCGAAGAACAACTACAACAAGAATGCAACTTGGAAACGACATGATTACGAGCCACCACGTCCACCAAATTAGCAATTGAAGCGCAACAGTACACAGAAAAGAAGGCCATCCCAGAAGAGTATCAATGACACATCAAGATCTTTAGCGAAGAAGAATCTCATCGCTTTCCCCTCTCCAAACCATGGGGTCACGCCATCGAATTCAAACCAGACGCCCCGGACACTATCGACTGCAAGGTCTACCCAATGAGCCAAGCAGAAGATAAAGCGTTAAAAGAATGGATCAACGAACAACTGGCAAAAGGGTACATCAGACCCTCTAAATCCCCATACGCATCATCTTTCTTTTTCATCAAAAAGAAGGACAGAAAGCTGTGCCCAGTACAGGATTACAGAAATATCAACAAGTGGACCATACGCAACCAGTATCCCCTCCCGCTCATACCCAAACTTATTGCCGACCTCAGCGGAGCATTCATATTCACCAAACTTGACATTCGCTGGGGGTACAACAATGTGCGCATTGAAGAAGGGGATCAAGAGAAAGCAGCGTTCAAAACACGTTACGGACTTTTCGAACCTACAGTAATGTTCTTCAGACTAACAAACTTGCCGGCAACCTTCCAAACAATGATGAACGAGATCTGCAAAGACCTCATCGCATATCATGAGACAAAAGGGATGGTTATTAGGGTATATATGGACGACATCAGCATCGCCACACGGTCCAACGAACAGGCACACTGTAACGCTACCACAAGCGTTAGTCCGACGTGGACTCGTATAGAGGCGTTCACGACTTAGCAGATCTAGTAGACCCCTTCAAGGTCTCGGTAATCCTGTAGAATACAGCCAAGGCGATCCACAGTATTTGTCCAAGTAATACCAAGGCAACTCCAAGCTGATGACTTGAAAGTGCCAGTGTCCTAGACACGAAGGTCAGGAGAGTAGAGTTGAGGGTCTTTAGAGGCGCAAAGGCCTAAGCGAGTTTTAGAAGGAAGTGGTATTCGGAAGAAGACCAAGATGGCATATCTTGGTCTTCACGATCCACTATTTATACATATTAAGGAGGCAGCTTTGAAGCTCCTCCTCCGGTACTATCCACTAGCGTAAGTAGCTCGAACCCTACTACCGCTATCCTAGGAATGAGTCATACTGGCTATCACATGCTAGTACTCCTCCTGCTGACTGATCGTAAAGGTCCATGACTAATATCTACTTACTACCGTAGTCATAACCGTATAGTAAGCATTCACTTCAACTTCCGTAGCTCGTATCAGTCCAAGAAGTCCGACCGCGACACACACATCGACGCAGTACACAACATTTTGGACTTACTGGAACAGAACGACCTCTTTCTCAAACCAGAAAAATGCATTTTCCATGCTCCCAGTGTCACGACTAGGACTTTATGGACAGACGCACGATACAGAGGAGGAAGTGAACTCTTACTATATGGTTATGACTACGATAGTAAGTAGGAATTAGTCATGGACTTAGTCACCACACGTCGTGCTAGCATGTGATTGCTAGCATGACTCATTACTAGGATAGCGGTAGTAGGGTTCGAGCTACTTACGCTACGGGTTGTCGGACTCACAGAGGAGCTTTAAAGCTGCCTCTCACATGTATAAATAGTTGCCCTAGAAGACCAAGATACGCCATCTTGGTCTTCTTTAGAATACCACTTGTACTCGTCCACTTTCGGGTCTTCATACCTCGATCTAGCTTTGTCCTTGACCTTCGAGTCTAAGGCCTACATCATTTCTCGTCAGCAAGTACTCGTGACCTTGGTCCTAACCCTTCGGGCATTTTGGACCGCCTTAGTCGTCTACCAGGGTATCCTTCGTACCTATCTACGATATCTCGAAACTTGCTAAGTCGTGAACGCCGTTATACGAGTCCAAGTCGGACTAACGCCATGGTAGCATTACATTAAGACCAAGATCCCCCAATCGTGGCGTTCACCACAAGAGATCAGTGGAGAAACTTCAGAACCTACAGCCTCGAGACAAGAGGAGAAAGATCAGTACCACGACGATTCCTAGGTGCAGCTAGGTGGAGAGAATACAGAGGAGACACCGGATACTTCGTCGACTTCCCAGGAGAGGCTATCAGATACCGACCAGTTGAGTTCAACTACTCTAACTTCTGCTGGATGGAGATTACGTGGAACCCAATAGACAATAGGTGGGACGTCATCAGACCAGCAGGAAGACACTACCGCTGCGACATCGATTCGAGAGAACTTCACGGAGACGACTGGGGATCACTCGACGGAGACAGCAGTAGCGAGGACGAAAGCGGGGAAGAACAGCCAAGGGAACAAGCACCTTTGGAGTCAAGCCACGAAGAACCAGCAGAAGAACACACCACAACAGAAAGCGAGATAAGACCGGGAACAGGAGATGACTCGAGCCTACTGGCACACATAGCTGAGTCCTTACACATAACGGTCCCAGAAGAAATTCACATCAGAAGTCCCATGGCTACTGCTACAGAAGTCCAAGCCATAGAAGAAGTACGACGTATTAGAGAAGAAGCAGAAGCAATCCTCAACCCCATCAATCCCTCTACGGGTCACAGAATGACAGCCGACGACGCGGCACTGTTCAGAGCAATAGGACCGGATCAACCAGACCCACCGGCAGGACCGCCACCACCGCCAGGAGGACTTCCTGGGGGATTTCCAGGACAAGGGCCCACGGGAGGAGGATTCCCAGGAGGAGGACGACCACCAGGAGGAGAAGGACCACCGGGACCGCCAGGAGGAGGACCCCCTCCCGGAATAGGAGGAGGCGGAGGACACGGATCAGACAGACTGTCAGGTGAACCTCCGACAGTATATGACGGAGATCGCGCTAAATACGAAGCCTTCTTGACACAATGGCACATATATTGGGGGATGAACTTGGATGCCCCCATTATGCAAAATGAATACCGAAGATCGCTCCTATTTCTAGGATACGTCAAAGGAGTCAACGTCAGCAAATGGACATTAACCATGCTCGAATGGCTAAACCGAGAAGTACGAAGGGGAGTGAGTCAATACTCTCAGACCCTGTGGAACCACATCGCCACCGAATTCGCCAAGCGATTCTCCAACATCCTGGAAGAAGAACAAGCTCAAGCCGAACTTCAAAAGGGAATTAAAATGACAGGAGAAGATATTGACGTGTATGTGGTTCAGTTCAAATGCCTGGCAAGAAAAGCTCATTACAACCTGAACGACCGACAAACGATTGATCGATTCACGGCGGGACTACCACGAGCTCTATTCATGAAGGTATACGAGCTGGATGAACCTCACACCTTCGAAGACTGGAAAAGATGCGCCTTACGCCGGCAAAAACAGTATATCCACATGAAGGCACGTCTCGATAACTTCAAAAGCAAGACCCCCCCTTCATCCGCACAACCCTGCTGGAGGCCACAAGCCCCCAACTGGGGCCCGCCACGAGGACCACCACCATCCAGATTCGACCCAAACGCAATGGATATGTCGGCCGATAGGACACGCACAAGAGTAGCAGAAGTAGGAGACGCAAACAGACCCTTCATCCCAAGGCCACAACGAGGAGGATATGGAAGAGGAGGAGGACCTCCACCCCGAGACATAAGGACAGTCGTCTGTTATAACTGTAACCAGACCGGACACTTCTCACGAAACTGTCCACAACCACGTAGACGAGCGACCGCTAGTCGAATGACCGAAACTGACTACTATACACAAGAAGAAACCCCAACACAAGTCCGAACGGCCAACACGGCACCCCCGCAGCAAAGAGCAAAGGATTGGTTGGCAGGGGTGGCAGGAGAAACGGACGATGTAAAAGACCTCATCCTCCAAGAAATGTGGGGGAAAGAGGGTTTTCAGAACGCCTGAACCCATCGGCCTGGGTGAGGGCAGTCAATTGTAATTCTGTAATCATGACTCGCTATCGATCTCTTCGAATTCCAGTCTCGATCCGCACGAATTATGCTATGGCCGACATTAAAACACTAGTAGACTTGGGAGCAACGGACAACTTCATACGTCCCTCGTTCACCAAAAGAATGGGTCTTGGATTACAAACATTAGAACGCCCGAGGAAAATATGGAACATAGATAATACGGAGAACAGAGTGGGCAGTATCACTCACTTCATAGACCTCGACGTCCAAACTAACCAACGACGACAAAAAATGCGCTTTCTAGTCACCGACCTAGGGAACGAAGACCTAGTGTTGGGATATCCCTGGCTGGCCGTATACGAACCCACGATCAACTGGAGATACGCCACCATACACGAGAACATGCTGCCGATAGTAATCCGATCAATCGACCCCAGTCAGGAACATCACATCATAGGAACCACAATCACGGAAAAAGAAAAGGAAGACATCGTCGAAGAACTAGAGGAAGACAACCACCTACACACCACTGCAACGGAATTGGCTATCGAAGCTAAGCAATTCCATGACAAAATAGAACTCCCCCCAGCTTACGAGCAGTTCGCGAAACTTTTCAGCAAAGAAGCATCCAACCGATTCCCCCCTTCTCGACCCTGGGATCATGCAATCGAGTTTAAAGAAGACACGCCACCAGCGATTGACTGCAAGGTCTATCCTATGACACAGGAAGAGGACGGCAAGCTCAAGGAGTTCCTGGACGAACAGCTAAAGAAGGGATACATACGACCCTCCAAATCTCCTTACGCATCGTCCTTTTTCTTCATCAAGAAGAAGGACAGAAAATTACAGCTGGTACAAGACTACAGGAAGATCAACGCGGTCACCATCCGCAATCAATATCCCCTCCCTCTCATATCCGACCTCATCACGGATCTCAGTCAAGCGCACACCTACACTAAACTGGATGTCCGATGGGGATACAACAATGTAAGAATACGGGAAGGAGACGAATACAAGGCAGCGTTCAAAACTTGGTACGGACTCTTTGAACCCACCATCATGTACTTTGGACTCACCAACTCACCGGCAACCTTCCAAACTATGATGAACACCATATACCGAGACACCATCGCGAAACACGAACAAAAAGGTACCATTATACGAGTTTACATGGACGACATCGGTATAGCTACAAGGGACCCGGCAGGACAAAAAGAACATGAAGAAGCTGTAAGCGATGTACTGCAGGTTGCAATGGACCACGACCTCTACTTCAAACTTGAAAAATGCCTCTTCAACAAGCCGCGAATGGATTACCTGGGGGTAATCCTTGAAAAGGGGGTAACACGCATGGACCCAGTAAAAATTTCAGGCATCAAAGACTGGCCAACACCTACAAAGGTCCGTGACGTACGCTCATTCCTGGGCTTCTGCAATTTTTACCAACTCTTCATTTGCGGCTTTGCCACACACGCCAAACCCCTCAATAAACTCACGAGGAAGGACGCGGAATGGAGATGGACGGACGAAGAAGACGAGGCCTTCAAGAAACTCAAGACCCTAGTAACGGAAGAACCAGTATTAGCCCACCCAAAACTAGATGATCCATTCGAGCTGGAAGTGGACGCATCGGGATTCGCAACTGGAGCAGTACTACTCCAGAAGAAAGAAGATGGCAAAAGGCACCCTCTCGGATACTACTCAACCACACTGAATGAAGCCGAGAGAAACTACGATATCTATGACCTGGAACTTCTCGCCATTGTCAAGGCACTTAGACACTGGAGACCGTTACTAGCCGGATCCCCGCACAAAATCAAAATCTACTCGGATCACATGAACCTCCAGTACTGGAAACTTCTGCAGAAGATAAGTCGGAGAATAGCCCGGGAAGTACTCGAACTAATGGAATACAATTTCGAAATTCATCATATCCCAGGAAAGAAGAACGGCCGAGCTGATGCATTATCGCGAAGACCAGACTATGATCAAGGAGAACGAGACAACGAAAACATCGTAGTTCTACCAGAAGACGTATTCGCGAGGGTTACAACCGTACAAACCCCCCAACAACCACCGCAAACCGAAATCACCCTCCGCTACTGGGTAGACCCACATCAACTGAAGCACATAGATGGAGCGTGGTATCGACAAGGGAAGTATGTCATTACGGGATCATTGGACGAAAAACGAGAGCTCATATCCGCCCATCACGACCCACCGGTACATGGACATCCCGGAATCGCAAGGACCATACGACTGGTGGAACGACGATACTGGTGGCCAGAATTGAGACTAGACGTAAAGAACTATGTTCAAGGATGCACCGAATGTCAAAGACACAAAGTCAACACACGTCCAACGAAGGCCCCATTAGTGCCTATAATCCCCAAGGAAGATGCGTTACCATTTGAGACTATAGCCCTTGACTTTATCACTAAGCTCCCCACGTTGCAAGGTTACGACTCCATTCTCACCGTAACGGATCACGACTGCACCAAGGCATCCATATTCATACCTTGCAACGAAGAGATCTCGGCTGAAGAAACTGCGGGACTTTACGCAACCCATGTCTTCAAACGATTTGGACTCCCGTCGAAGATCATCAGCGACAGAGACCCTCGCTTCGCATCAAAATTCACAAGAGAACTGTGCAGAATACTGGAAATCAAACAGAATATCTCCACGGCGTATCACCCCCGAATGGACGGACAATCGGAAAGGACAAATCAATGGCTAGAACAATACCTCCGATTCTGGGCTAATGAGCGACAGGATAACTGGGCGGCGTTTCTACCCATAGCAGAATTCGCTCACAATAACTGGCCCCATGAGGCAACAAGGAAGTCCCCATTCTCGCTCCTCATGGGATATGACCCGCACGCTGATTGGCTCGACAAGCCCTCTCCTATCCCACAGGTCACCACGAGGCTGGAGCAATTCAGGGAAGCCCAAAAAGAAGCCCACGAGCTCATCAAAAAGGCACAACTTACGTGGGTCAAACACCGAACTACCCCGAAGTTCCAAATCGGAGACTACGTATGGTTGGAGGGACGCCATCTGAGGACTAATCAGCCAACCCCCAAACTAGCGGCAAGAAGACATGGACCCTTCAAGATCGCGCGGGTCCTATCGCCGGTGAACTACCAACTCGAACTTCCCACACAGTGGAGCATCCACCCCGTGTTTCACATCGATCTTCTCACACCCTACCGCGAAACGCTCATGCATGGGAAAAATTTCCAGCGCCCAGAACCTGATTTGGTAGAAGGAGAAGAAGAATATGAGGTCGAGAAAATTCTAGACCACCGGCTCTTCGGCAGAAGAAAGCGCTTGCAATACCTGATCAAATGGAAGGGGTACCCCGACTCGGAGAACCAGTGGGTCGACAAGGATGACATGTTTGCAGACAAGGCCATAGCTGAGTATCAATCGTTGAATCCCTGACGTGAGCTTCGCTTAAGAGCAGCGCAGACCCAGCAGCAAGCCCCATCATCCTTTCGTCCTATCCATCCTGGCCTCCTCTACTCCATCATCTCAACAATGTCCATTCCCTCTGCCGCCGAGGCCATCGCTCGTGTTGCCAACAACACGGGCCCCATCACCTATCAAGAGCTCACCGACGCGCTCCAGTCAACCATCCCTGCCAGCTACGCCAACGGGACCAGCAACCCCGCCACCTGGTGGATCCTCTCCCAGGATGGACAACGCATCAATGAGGTGCCCTTCACAACGGCCAAAATTGATCGGCTTCGCGCAGCTCTCCCAGAGTCTGCGCCTCCCTCACCTAGACCTCTCCAGGTATGAATCGAGTACCGAACCGAGGAAGAGGTCCAAGACGCAAGCGACGGTCGATTGGGAGCGGTGGAAGGAGCAACGGTGGAGGCAGGTGGCGGAGGATTGGCAGTGGGAGCAGCTGAGGAAGGCGGCTGAGCGACGGCGAGAAGCCCTTTGGAGGTGATGAGAGTGGATGCGGGAGAGGAAAGAGCGACAAGAGGCGAGGAGACAATCCTCGAGCAAGTCAGAGGGAGCTTAGCGGACAGCTACCCAGCTGAGCACCCTCTTATTTCCACCGCCACAGACACTGACGACCCCGCCGAAACCCCCTATGCCTGCGACACTCGTGGGTGTCCCTTGTACCGAGGCGGCGTGCGGGCCGACGCACCCCCTCCATTCCCACTCTTCCGATTACGACACGCCACCCTGGGAC
>QFDY01000508.1:0-16308 GCA_003315925.1 Lactarius sp. MG121 | reverse complement strand
CCGTGAAGTCCTGGGTGGGCAAGTTCCGGAGAGATATAGGGACGTTCTTGAGAGCCTGAAATCCCTCCAAAACGTCCCTTCTTCGCTGCGTCGGCCCAATGGCTTGATGAGACGACAACTATGGCGACTGCAAGATGTACGCGACGGCGGCGGTCTTGGGGCTATCGTCGAACTTTTCTTCCTCTCCCTGAGACGACCTTCATTGCACAAATCAAATAGCGTATTCTACATCGGCACCTTCAAGATTATCACCTCCCATTGGATGGAAGGTAGGGAATCGCTCGGGACGCAACGTATCCTCCTCAATATCATTTGCGACCTGACTATCCAAGGCCGTGGGGTCTTCTCGGATTTCTCATATCCAGAGTCGATCACGAGCATGCTCCTCGACATGGTGAGAAACATGCTCGAAGGGTACGAGGGCCCAGACGAGCATATTCGCGATGCTGTGCTAGAGATTGAGAGCGTTGACACGAGCACTTGCATGGACACCGAATTCCGGCGCAGGGCATTGGAAGCTATTCCACGATCTGGTGGCGACCACGATCCAGAGCATCTCGATCATGTCGTTACGAATTTGTAAGCCAGAGGCATGAGCCTCACCTTTTTTTTTGATTCTATTTCCGTACGCCTTGGGGTACGGAACCCTATGTACTTCACTTCGTGTATGTATGTGTATCCTTTACTTCTCTTCCCTCTTTAATAAACATTTCTCTCCCCCATCACTTTGGAAGGCCGTCTTTATATGTACTGTACGGTGACAATTGCTAAATTTTTCTGGTGATTGGTCCGTTCTAGTTCAATACGCGCCAAGTAGGGCAGATAGAGAGGCCGTCTTTATCTCAAGTCATGCGTAGATAGGGACACAAGATGGCCCGCGGTAATGACGCTCAGATGGCGCGACAGTGCCAGTGAAGATCTCCTACGATACTAGCCGAACTCATCTCAATAGGAGGGAACATGTGTTTTCATGTTTGCTACGGTACAGGGCTCATCAGCACCAGATTGAGAGTCAGAAAATCCAAGTCCCACACGACAACCAAACATTAGCTAAACTAAGTCCTGGCTGAACCAGCAAGCCAACATCGTTCGCGCGTGGCGTGTACGGTATAGTCCCCTCAAGCCAGAAGAAGCTCTGCAACCCCAGTAAGAAGCGCCCAGAGCACAGTGTCGCCGACTAACTTATGTCAGTCTTATGTCCTCCCTAGCGCCTGTCGCGCCGTTGCCGCTAGACGACCAGTTGCACGACGACGCTGCGACGCGAAGGCTGAGCCACAATCTTGTCCTATGCAGAGAGGTTGACAGGCGACGGCGTGGAGGTGGCGGTGAAGTTGATGTCGAGGCCTGACGCGGGACCACCGCCCACGCCGACGGCAGACGTGTTCGGCGCAGGGAAGTTGAATGTAGTGCTCAGCAGCACGTTGAGCGGGTCCGGGACTGTGCCGGTGATGTTCGTCAGCGGATGTCGGCGAGGGGGATGTCGAGTTTTGTGTGGCCCGTCACGTTGGCGACGAAGGAGCGGATGAGAGCGCCATGCGGAGCAGTAACGCAAGAGGATAGCCGGGGGGGAATGGGGAAACGCTGGACATACTTGTTCGTGACTCTGCGGCCGATCGACCCGAGACCCCAATTTGCTTCTACGGTAGAGGGTGAGGTGTAGTGCGTGTTATAGGTCGAGTCAACGGTGTCACGAGCCCTCTCAAGGACAGCAACAAGTGGTGGAGCAGGGATGCGGTTGTTGATGGTATATGCACATGTATAGTATGTCTCAAGCTTGAAATCTGTCTGCCAGGTCAGCGTTCTGCTGCGCCAGCCGATGGCCTGATGACACAGCAACATATGCTGGTGGTCAGAGAATAGGCACGTACGATCGTCTGTTCTGGAACAGAGTGCTCAGTGTTGGCGTGTGGCTCATCTGCAAAGTGATATGTGTTTAGTGACGATCACAACGATACAGTAAACGATGAGACGCATTACTCTAATATGTCGACACGACGGAAGGAAAGACGGGCGCTGTTTTGCATTTCAACACAAAATGGCATTTGTGGTGACCAGCTTGTCGCGCACGCGGGATGGCTATCCGCAGTGGCACGAAATGTACTGCATAAAACAACATACAGAGCTAGAAGATGACAGTCTTCGCACACAGAAGAGAGAAAGGTTGAGCCCAATGTATGGGAAAGCCTCCGGACTCCGCCACCGAGCGAAGTCCGCTCCTCTCTTGATCCGCTCCTCTCTTGAGTCTGCTCTTGTCTCCAACTCTGCAATGAAAAGCTCCTGTACGCAAGGGAGGACGGAAGTTCACAAGTAGGAAAGAAGAAGCGAGAAGGAAAGCCATGCAACGAACTTAAAATCGTCAGCGCGCGCCAAGGAAAATGGGTCTGTTGTCAAAGTTCGCTCTGTTCGACCGTCGCTCCTCTCTGCACCTTTTGTCTCCAAATCTGTGAGCGCGCGCCAGCTATTGTCAATCTGATCGTCTTGCAACAGTACTGTATAGAAGTATAGATATCGTTTCTTCGGTCTCTTGGGTGGCCAAATCAGCCAGTCAACTCACCACTTCAAATACCCACGTGTATCTCGTGACACTGCGCATATACGGTACTCAGCGCTCGGGTGCACTACTCATTCCAGATATCTATACGCAGTATGGTTGGTTCCGTTCTGCTAAAGCCAACTCTGGCACTTGCTGAATATTGTGATTATAGTCAATGCTACGGACGTAGTACTTTATTCTCTCAGGGTGTAAGATGATGTCCCGGAGGTCTATCTGTGGCCGCATCCTGTTCACTGAGCCCGGCTTACTTGGTGAACACGGCGCGCGCCAGCGATCAAGGCCACCGACGAAAATTCACAAAATCAGAAAGGCCCTGCTGTTACGTTTGCGCCCGGCGTTGGTTACGTGTTTTTGACCCGAGATTAAGCTCGAGATCGTCGCCGTGGGCATGATGCAATGAGCGCGGCTATTTAGAATCGTTGCACCTTGAAGTCTCCCTCCGAGTCGGAGCCCTCGTTTGCACGAAGACCCTAGTGCTACAACTGGCGGGATTGAAGCCAGAACGTCCCATTACTCGTGTTATACGGTAGGCAGCTGATGATATTCACAGGGTCACGGTACATTTCACAGGATTCGCCACTACCATGAGAGGACTTGGTTTTACCGTATCGCATGCTACACTTGAACCTCCTCACTCCCCTCGCTCCATAGCATATATTTTCGTCCATATCGCAATGGCCAGTTATAGAAGGTACATAGATAACCCCGAACCAAGACAGCAGATACCTCTTGGTGAGACCTAGATCGTCTCTTATCCGATCGGTATTGATATTAGACCAAAAGATGAGTTGGGAGAAGAGGCGCGGTCGGAGACTCGAGGGGGACCCAGTGCGTATCTTGATATCGTTGACTATGTGGAGATCTCACCAGTGGGCGATATGTTATAGACGCAAGAAGGAGCCCAGGAGAAATGGATAATTCTTCAGGCGGCCCAGCTCTTTCAGAGGCCCACAGCGAGGACGAGGATTTCGACGATGGTGCCAATGCTCTTTGGAGTCTTTATGGCAAAGAAGCTCAGATCCATGACAAAGCTCGATTCGAAAGCCTGGCAGCGGATATGAATGGAGTCCCTACATTTGTACGTGTAAGTTACCGTCCCATTCTAGACTCAAATTCACGTGTATTTCCATAGGCTGGCTTATTTGCTGCCGTTCTCACTTCTTTCCTTGTCCAAAGCATTCAAAATCTGCAAGTGAATCCTGCGCAAGAATCGGCGTATTACTCAAAACAGTCGGTCGCGATGCTTGCCCAGATCTCGCAACAAATTGCATCCATCACCCCACAGGTTCCCATCCCACCTCCCCCACCGCCTTATTCAGCAACCCCCTCATCATCTTCTGATATTCGAGTGAACATTTGCTGGCTTATCGGTCTCGTATGCAGTTTGTCTGCGGCACTCTTTGCGATCCTCGTTCAACATTGGGTCCGATCCTATATGCAGGTCTTCCAGCGGTACAATCACCCGTTGAAGAGAGCGCGATTTCGACAATTCTATTTCGAGGGCGCAAAGAGAATCCAGCTGATGGCGGACACAGTCCCTATGCTGATGCATTTCTCGCTTTTCCTATTTTTTGGGGGCCTTGGCGATTTGATGCTGAGCTTCGACACGACTGTCGGGGTTGCCACCATTGTTCCTGCATGCGCTTGTGGTATGTTCTACCTGAGCGATGCGTTGGCGAGATTCATAGACCCGCGATCGCCAAACCACTCTCCGATCTTGCGCCGGGCACTCATTTGGGTACAGAACTTCCCGCGAGGTTATTTCAACGGTACAAGACTTTCGTCCATGAGCTTGGAAGCATATCGGGAGCGTCTGGTGATGGGCGAGTCCAAAGGCCGCAAAAGTCGCGATGTGCGCGCCCTCCAATGGTTGGTCAACAACACCGCAGTCAAAGACGACGTGGAACCCCTCGCATTGGCGATCCCTGGCTCTTTCAACACTGAATGGGGCCGAGAAGTGTGGAGAGACGTCTCCTCTCAAGGCGGCTCCTACGCCAACATGTCGGGTCATTCCCTCGTTAGCGGTCAAGTCATCCTCAGCCCTATCTCCCAACGCTTGCTAGAAGGATCCACTGTCTACACTATCTTTCGGTGTATACGCTACCTGTTCGAGACATGCAACAACCACAACCATTTCGAAAGCGACGACGCAAGACGTAGACGCATGCGCGCATGTGTTGATGCTGCGGCGTCATTTGTTTGTTGTATCGATTTTCAATTGGAGTGGTTTGGAGAGGTCTCCAAGCTGATCAGCGAGATAGGCTACATGGAGAAGATCAACGAACCAGCGACGAGCAGATCCGATCAGTCGTTCGCCGTGCGCTGGACATGCCTTTCGCTCATGGCCGCTCAGCAGACGCTGAGAAGCAACACACTGCAAGTACAAGCTCAGTGCGCAGTGAGTGGACTAGCACGCATTCAACCAGACGTGGGTGAAGCGGATGAGATGGCGCCGAAGACCGCTCAATGGATCGACGAACATCTCAAGATAGCATGGGAGTGCGCTGGGGATCTACATCGAGCATTCGAGCCTTGGAGCCAGACGCGGACCAGAGAGCAAGTCGAGGAAATCTTACGAAACCACGAATCACAGATTTCGGCGTTGGAAATCAAGACCGATGCCACGGAGTTTGATGAGCGGGTCTCTCTTCTCCAGGACCGGATGGACGAAACCAGTCACAGATTAATACGACAACTTCCTAGTATATCTTTCAGCGAGCTCAAGTATTCTGGGCCCTTTCCAATTAGTAAGGTCTTCGATTTTACGCCTGCTGGTACCACTCCCGTCTCCGCCACGCCACACTTTATTTTCCCTGGACAGCAGGTTCAAGCCTTGGCTGGGCTGAGCACTCAGCTTCGCGATATCCTCGAGGGAAGAGGTACCATCGATACGCTTGAAGGTTTGAAATCTATCGACATGATACCTATTTCACTGCGTAGGTCCAATGGCCTGATGAGACGGCAACTGTGGCGTCTGCAAGATTTACGTGATGGCGGGGGTCTTGGCTTTACCATCGAACTTTTCTTCCTCTCTTTCCGATCCACGTCTCCGTCGCAGGTACCCGATAAAGTTTTCTACGCTGAAACTTTTAGGAAAATCACATCCCGTTGGATGGAGACCAGGGAATCCCTCGGAACGCAAAAAATCCTGCTCAATATCGTCTGCGATCTCGTCATCCAAAGCCGCGGCATGTTCTCAGATTTTTCATATCCAAAGTATATCACGAATATGCTCCTGGAAATGGTAGGCAACATACTTCGCGGGAACTCAGGCCCCGGTTCACATATCGATGATGCTATGCAGGAGATTGGGAGCGCCAATTCGATAAATTGCATAGACCTTCGAGATAGGGCATGGAATATTCTCGAGCAAACTCGGAGCAACCGGAATTCATAGCTTTTCAGTTACGTTGCGGATCCCGTACGCTAGGAACATATGTTTTTTTGATCCACTTTCTTTCTGTACTTTGCGCGCCCGGAGTACCAGCAGCAGTTACCGTGCTAGACTCGTAACCAGCCATTCGAATGAGGGTTTTTGAAGGGTCGCAAGCGACGGGAGGATCCTATCGAGTAGCGGTCCTTAACGCAGCCGGAACCCCCATAGAGCGAGTGGTCACCGGTCTATTACCTTGCGTCTTGGGGTACAGAAAGGACCCTATCACACAGCGACGTTTCTGCCATTGGTACCCTCCACCTGTCCGAGCTTGAGGTCAGTACAGTAGTACACGTTGCATAGGGCACATAGAGTTCGTGCCTCGACGTCGCAATACTATCGCGGCATGACATTGGCACGTGTACTGTCGGACCCCCTCACAAAATTGTTGGGTGCAGTAGGTCATAATTAGGCTTTGGGAACGGGCTCAATGTAGGAGCGCAGGAAGCGCGACTTAGCGTTTTGGAAGAAACGGCCGAGGTATGCACTCTAGGACTATGAAGTATATAAGTATGAAATAAATAATGAACTCGACTCTGTGTTCCCGGTCCAGCCGGTCCGAAACCCCCCCCCCCCCCCAATCGTGTGTGGCTGCAGCTCCAACACTCAACTACATCAAATCACACGATTGTCAATGAAGGATGGAGCTTGTATGAAGCCTGTGCCAGCGTGAGCAAGTTAGTGCGATTCCAGATCACGCGCTATCCAGTTCGAGCAGTCAAGGCCGCGCCAGTGATCTCCATCTTTGTTTAACAGACGAAACAGGACAAACACACGCGAGGGAGCAGAGGTGCATAGTATGTGAGAGCAATGGCACGTAGAGTGAAACGTCTTGGCGCAAGTAACATGTTTCATGTGTTGCGTTGACACATACGGATTGGGAGCAAGATACGGAGTGATCTAGGTCTTATCAGCACACAGTATCACTGGCAGTCCCCAACAATACTTGACCAGCCTCAAGGCCTCAAGCAAGCTCAGCCTCAGCCTTGACGCCCTCTGCTATTTCACTCTAGCCTAGTGGGGCGTTTAGGCTATGCACTTCTGATTCCACCGGTCTCACACTTCATCGAGGCCTCATCACTTGATAGCACTTTGCGAGCAGGTTCGCACAAGGACCCACATGCATGTTCTTCCCTCTAAGGTCCCATTTGTGGTGTCCCTTTCGCTATCAGATCCGACTCGGGTCCGTGATTTTTCGATTATCTGGTATGACTGATTTGGCCTTGGATCTGGCGACCAGATGCGACTGCTCCGAGTCCATACTTACACTGTAAGAACACACCATCCAGTGGCATCCATCGCCCCAACAGCCCATCATTTGTCCTGTTTGTCTTTTCCTACATTCGCTGTTTTACAGTGCATTCACCAGCAACACCGGCACTTCTTCGCAAGCCTTTCATCTGTGAGTGAGTCACCACGTTTCCATGTCCGGTATCTGCACTCTATAACTCTGTTCCCCCCTAGCTCTTTCCCTCCAGAATGCTGGCCCACTCCTTGACCCCTGCGTAACTCCTCACGTCCTCCACAAGCACTGCGCCCAAGCGCAGGACCATGAAAATATCTCTAAGCGTACGTTCCGTCTATTTTACGAGGACGCTATCAGAACCGCTGCCATCATCACCTCCACAGTTTCCCTCATCAACTTCTCTGGCAAGAGGAAGAGCCCTGAGGACAAGCGCATTGTCTACGAGGAGAGCAGCAAAGATGATATGGGTACGTCGTTCCGACTATCTTTGCCTGCGTGCGCCATAACGTTTTCTTCCTCCGCAGGTACATTCGAAATCAATCGTGAACGCACAATCGATCGTTTGAACACATGCGACAAGCTTCAACACTCGAAGCCTATCATCGATCCAGGGGGTTCAAGGAGAAATCCTTTCGCCTCCCAGCACAGGACACGTGGGAAGTCTCAGCTCGTCAGCGATACTCACTAAATCCCCAAGTGGTTTCCTGGATTCGAACCTTGTTGCCTAAGGCCGGCTTTGACATTGACACAGACGCAGGACGACATCCACCTCGATCCGCGCTCGCGTCGTCGAGAGGCTGGTGTGGGTGTGGTGTGGGTGGAAGCTTCAAGAGCTTGTCAGTGACAACCGCAGGATGCTTCGTTAAAAAATGCGGTTGAATGACATTGTGCGCGCTCAGTGGCTACGGGTATCGAGATTAGTACTACGCTATACTCTACTATCTATTACAGTATTTCCCGTGTCTATGTCGTCGCCCATCCGTACGTGGGAAGCCGTAAAGTGCGAGTCAGTCAGCTTAGGCAGGGGGGCACAATATTCCTGGATTAAGTCGATAATTCTCTCTAAAATCAAATCCTTCTGCGGTACAGAAAACCTGACGATGAATGCTTCTGGAACGAATCTCTGGATATCGCGGTGAATCCTATTCCTGCGGCCGGAACTAACATGCCTATCGATGACCGACAGGACACGTTCCGGAGAAATATCGCCAAAGGTTGTGTTAAAAATGGTGTTCAAGATGACCATGAGATTTATAATGTAGGCCATTACGCAGCGGACGTTCTCCTGGCTGGTCGGTGTGAGAGATCGAAATAGACTCTTGAGACGAAGAACACTCGCTCACCTGCCTCTATACACGTCGCGAACCCAATCTGCGAATTCGACCCCAACGCCAGTCGGGTCGGGACTACGAAGGTCGTAGCTAAGAATCTAATCTCAATTTCACGAAAATTGTACTCACTCCGATATCATACCAATAGACACCACTAGATCTTTGATGAGGTGAGACATCTTAGCTTTGAACTCATCGCTCGAGAGATACTAGTTCCCATAAGCAACCAGCAACAACAAACAAACAAGGAAACTAACCCTGGTCTTGTCATTGAGATTCCAGGTCTCAACAAGATCTACGTGGATGATGTTCACACAGCTCTTTAATGAATGACCAGCGAAGTCGATGCTGGACCGCAGGCGGCGCCAATATCCTAACAGAACAACGTCATGTTAGAATCCAGCCATAATTACGGGCTTAGTACGCTCACTACTTCGTCCAACTCTACGAAGGGCGTGATTAAAATGGCCGGTGACAAAATAATACCACGTACTCGATCGAAGCTTGGATGACAATACAATGGCTCACCCGTAACGCGGCCGACCACGCAAGAGGCACAGCGCTAACTCGTGGCCTTTCCCCCTGAACTCCAAACCCCGTCGATGGGCCGCGTACGCCCATGATGAACCTATCTGTCGTCTTGACTAGCTCCTCGATGAGGTCAGCGTATCTCGGGTTCTCTGAGGACGATCGGAGAAGTCAGATGACCACCCCACGAAGCGTATGGAGTGAAAGAGAGTAGATACCAGAAACTATTTCCACCGGCACATCCCTTAAATCTTTATTAAATAGGCGCCGAAAGGGGTCTTCGCACATTGTGAATACTCTAGCCCTTGCGTGCTCACGTTGTTGCGCGGTGCCAGGGACTTCAGGGACAGCCATGTCAAATTTGGTCAAAACGAGAATCACGGGTACTGAAGTTCACGTCGGTCATATTTACGAGTTGTATGTCACCTGAATGTGCTCACCGGTTTCCATGCCCAGAATCCCTTCCACCCCCTCTCCGAACCTCCCAGCAATAGCGTTGGATGCTGTGACACATATCCTAGATCGATTTCTATCAATAAAACAAGACATTGAACATCACAAAAATAGACTCCGCTACCAGACAGCATGTAATCTTTCTGAAGGCGGGCAGCTTGCGTCAGTACGGTGTGAGATGAAGTCCCGGATGGTCCGCAAGTTTTGCAGATCCGTAGTCTGGGATTCCAGGCCCGAACATTCATGGACGATGAGATGACGGTTATCCTCTGGATGAAACTCGACATTGATATTGGCGTTCCCCTGCGTTCCCTTTGGTTTGGCCTTGTTTCCATTGCAGTCATGTCGGCGAGGTAAAAATACACTAGCGCTAGCATGGAAACATACTGTCGCATCCACTTTAAAAACGGTCTTGATGAGTGACGATTTTCCAGAGCAGCTCTGTGTATGAAATGGAACCAAGATCAGTTTCAACACATACTTGAGCGCGGCATGCGCGCACCTCCCCCACAACAAGAATTCGGAATCTACGGAGAACATAAGAGTTATGAGGTACGAGATAATGCCGAAGAACACACTTGTAGTCTCTTGAGAGAACTTGCCGCACTGTCGAATTGAGCGGCCTAGGAGCGGGATAACTCACGGTCGGTTGTCTGCGAGATATCCCTAAGTGCCCTCATCATTGTCAGTGAGGGTACGTGAGCGCTACTATGGTCGCTCACCTATGCTCATTTCTCTGCAGTCCGAACTGGGGCCCCTACTAGATGAGGTAACGAATGACCTCGCCCTGGATCTCTTTTCGGATGGCGCCGCGTTTTCACGACCATTCATGTATTGCACTCCCTGTGGAGCAGATCGCGCCCTGTCGTAGGTGGTTCGTCCGTTCGAAGACATTCCCCCAACTTGTGGTGACTTGCGCCCCGGCTTTATCCTTCTTTTCCAGGACAGGGGCCGAGGGGCTCCTACGTCTTGTGGCAAGATTGGTGAGGACTGTTCTCGCAGTGTTACCTCTCTAGGAACGACTGGAGGCGTGCCATCCGCGGGATATTTGCTACAACAATTACCCATGGCGACGGAAAGTATGTTGGGAACTCGAGGAGTGTTAGAGTTCAAGTAGTGTAGAAGGAGTAGGAGCATATATTGATTGGTCAGCCATATCTATCATTGGGACTCAGGATCCGCCGTGTTGCTGCCCGCGTACTGCACACGTGATCTGTGAGACCGTAACTCTGCATCGGGGAGGACAACGTCTATATATACGCACGATATGATACATTCGCCAGTCCATGGTCTGCAAGGCGGGGGAGGGGCACAAAACTGCTTGATCAGTTGATGATTCTCTTCAAGACCAGATCTTTTTGTGGTACAAAAGGCCGGATTGCGAGTGCCCAGACCCGACATGCCTCTCGAAGACTTTGTTGAGAATGGTTTGGTGACATATCGTCAGCGGACACCCTGATTGACATCCAGGACGACCGTGAAACATACAGTGTAACCAATCACGCAACAGATATTCTCTTGGTTAGTAGACAACAGAGATCAACTTCTGCCGTGAGAGAAGGGGCGCTTGCTTACCTGTCCATGTACACGTCGTGGATACAATCTACACGGTTCCAGGGGTTGGGATTACTGGGAGGTAGTGGGCGGCTGAGGACCTACTGGACTTCACGAAGATCGTTCTCACCCCGACGTTACATTGGCAGATCCAGCCATGCCTTTGACGAGGTGGAATATCTTCGCTTTGAATGTATCTCTCGAGATACCGAACCCACTCAGCAGCTAGGACAACGTGAAAAGCCAATCAATAGTCTTGTATTTCAGATCCCAGATCTCAACAACACCGATGTGGAAAATTCACGCAGTTCTTGATCGGCGAAAGTCGGGACTAGAGACAGGACCACGGGTATGTTAGAGTCTTCTCGAATTTATCGGGTGGGTATGCCCACGGCTTCGTCCAACATGGGGAAAAAATGCCATTGAAAGGGTACACGGAGAAACAACAGTACGTACTCGATCGAAACTTGAACAATGATGTCCCATAACGCCGCTGACTACGCAAGAGTTACAGCACCAACTCGTTGCTTGGCGCTTGTACGCCGGATCGTGTAGAGAGTGTGCGTAAGTAATGAACCTGTCTGGCGCCACGGTTAGATCGTTGATGAGAGTGATCGTTCTCTGCGGATGACCGGGGATGTCAGTTACCTCGAAGAAGTGTATGAAAAAGAAAGTGTACACACCATAAACTATTTCTACTTACAGATGCCTTGGGTCTTTATGGAATAGGCGGCGAAAGGATTCTTCGTACATTACGAGTGTCCTTGCCCGAGTACGACCGACAACTTCAGTGCCCCGGGTGCTCGTGTTCGCGTGGTTGTTTTGACGTACGGCAATATGAACGTACTCACAAAGTGCATATCATTTGAATATACTCACCAGTTCTCGTGCTCAGAATCTTCCGTTCCCTCTCCGAGCTTAGCGCCAGATGCGATGCACAGATATCCCACGTGGGTTTTAATTAGTAATACAGAATAAGAAGCACCAGAAAAAAATGACCTCACCAGTATGAAATCATTCTGAAGCTGAGCGTCTCGTGTCAGTACGATGTTAAGCACATTTCGAGCCCGATTCCTGAGCGCTGGATGATTTTCCAGAGTGTGAAATGAGGCCCCAACACCAATTAAGATGGGGACTCGCCTCCGCGCAGTCGGGCGCATACCCTGCAGTGGGCATTCTAAACCTAAATAAAACCCGAAAGGTGTAAAGTATAGGATAGAGGTTTAAAAAATACTCGAAGGGTCCGAGGAGCACTGTCGGTCAACGGATGGAATAATGCACAGCCGGTGGTGGTGGGGGATCGGGGATGGAGATGCGCTAAAAGGGGGTAGACCCTGGATATACTCATTCCAGAGGCCGGTCCGTTCTTACCGCCGCTATCACGCCATGTTTGTGCGATTGATGCGACCAGCATCTCGGTCATGTTGTTCCAAACTTGGCTTTGGTGCATGTTCTAGCCTCGACCCTATATAACACACTATATGTATCCTGTGCCTCCCATCCATCTAGGAACATCAGATTTATATCCTGCACTGCATGTTGAGCGGGCCTGGGATTGTGCCTGTGGTGTTCGTTAACGGGATTGTCGGCGAGGGCGAGGGCGACGTCGAGGTTTGTGTAGCCCGTCACGTTGGCGACGAAGGAGTAGACGTTCGAGTTAGCTTTGGGGGAAATGTAAGGGGAGCCCTTGGGGGACGAAATGCGGCGCCTGTGATATAAGGTCACAACAAAAGGATGCAGTGTAACTCATAATAGGACCTCGGCGGTGAGCACTGTAGGGAACAGGAGGAGGTGTGGGGCGCCCAGTGTGGGAATCCTAACGGGCGAAAATGAGGCGTGAGCCGCCTGATGGTAGGTGAAAGCGTGATATATGCACAGTATTATAAGCTGCACTTGAGCCTGAACTCTCTTACTCCCTCCGACTCGCGTCTCGTTTCGTTACCTATTATGACTCGAGAGCACCTTTACTATACTAAAGGCTCAATGTGTTTCTTAAATGTGGTAGTTCACGCTACGACCGGTCTGTAACCCTGTTATGTATCCCGGAATAAACATGGATCAAAAAAAAACACCCTTACTCCCCTCACTCTATAACCATTATTTCAATGGATATCGCAATGCCCAGACGCGCAAGGCACAGAGGTGATCCCGAACGAGGAGAATGGATATCTCTTAGTGAGTCTTAGATCGTATCTTTTTCGGCAGGTATTGATTGCCCAAAAGATGGGTTGGGTGAAGAGGCGCGGTCAGAGACTCTCGGAAGACGTTTGGAAGCTAGTGCGTGTCCTGTGTCGTTGAGTGCGTGGAGATCTGACGATTGGGTGATGTTGTAGATACAGGAGGGAGAGCAATGAACAATGCTTCAGATGGCCCATCTCTTTCAGAGACTCAAAGCGAGCGCAAGGATTTCGATGATGGCGCCAATGCTCTCTGGTCCCTTTATGACAAAGAAGCCCAAGCCCACGACGAAGCACTGTTTCAAGGCCTTTTAGCGGATATGAGTGGAATCCCCACATTCGTGCGTATATCTTCTGGCGTCCAGCGAAGACTTAGAATTTACCCGCGTTTCCACAGGCCGGTTTGTTTGCTGGCGTTCTCACTTCCTTCCTCGTCGACAGTCTTAAGAATTTGCAACCGGATCCCGCGCAACAATCCGTATATTATCAGCAGCAATCGGTCGCGATTCTCGCCCAGATCTCACAGCAAATCGCATCTATCGCCCCGCAGGTTTCCGTCCCATCTACTCCCCCACCACCTTACCTAGATTCCTCTTCGCTACTTCCAGCCATCGTGGTGAACAGTTCCTGGCTTGTCGGCCTCGTATTCAGTCTGTCTGCAGCACTTTTTGCAACTCTCGTCCAACAGTGGGTTCGATCCTATATGAAGGTCTTCCAGAGATACGATCACCCTCTGAAGCGAGCACGGTTTCGACAATTTTTCTTCGATGGCGCCCGGACAGTGCGGGGGTTGGCATTCTCAGCCACTTGGTTGATCCGACTCTCGCTCCTCCTATTTTTTTCGGGCCTGTGCACTTCCATAGTCGGTTTCAACACAACCATTGGCGCTCTCATGTTCGCTTGTACCATTCCTCCCATATTAGTCTTCTATCATGTCATTTTTACGCCGCTCCTGAACTTGCAGACGCCAGACATGTCCCTGCTACGGCCTCTATTCTTCTTTGTGCGGAAGTTCAGGCTACCCTATTTCGGTTTTAGCGAGAGGCTTACCTCCATGGGCATGGAAGCATGTCAAGAATGGCTAGTGATGGAAGAGACAGATAGGCGCAAGGACCGTGATGTGCGCGCCACTCGATGGTTGATCAATAGGACCGCGGCGAACGCAGATATGGAACCACTTGCGTTGGCGATCCCTGGCTCTTTCAACACGGAATGGGGCAGAGAAGTGTGGAAAGAGGTCTCCTCTCAGGCACGCGAGGCGGGTGACACGTTAGAGCCTCCAACAGATCCTTCGCCCGCTGGCAGTCAAGTCTCCCTTATCCCTCATCCCCCACACTCGCTAGAAGAAGCTACCGTCGACACCATTTCTCGATGCATGCGCTACCTGTTCGAAACCTGTAGCAATCGTAGTCATTTCGCAAACGAGGAGGCAAGACGTAGGCGCATGCGTGCGTGCGTTGAGGCTGCGGCGTCACTTGTATGCCATATCGATTACCAATTGGATCGGTTTGGAGATGTCGGCAAGGTAGTCAGCGAAATAGGCCAGATTGAAAAGGTCAACTCACCGACGACCACATCCGATACATCCTTCATCATGCGCTGGACATGCCTTTCACTCATGGATATTCAGCGGATACTGGACAGAAACAAGCTCCGGGCGCTTGCTGGGAACGCGGCGAACGGACTGGTACGCTTTCAAACGGGACATGGACAACTGGACCAGACGGGACGGGAAGGCGCTCAGAGGATCGATGAATGTCTCAAGGCGGCATGGGAACGCGTTGAGGACCTAGGTCGAGCATTCGAGCCCTGGACGCAGAAGAGGACCAGGGAGCAAGTCGAACAAATCCTACTAACACACGAACAACAGATTTCGGAGTTAGAGAACATTAAAACAGAGGCTGATGGAATGACGGACGTGGACTGGCAGATCTCTGTTTATCAAGATGCGATGGATGATGCTACTTACAGGTTAACGCGGCAACTTCCTGGTGTATCGTTCGATGAGCCTCACCGATCTGAATCCTTCCTGATAGGCGATGCTTTCAATACACCAGCCACAGCCAGCACCCCAGTCGCACCCCAGTTGATATTCCCTGGACAACAACTGCAGGCGTTGGCCAGACTTGGCCTAAAGCTTCGCGAAGTTCTGGATGGCAGGGCTGCCGAGGGATACGATGAAGTGCTCAAAAGCCTGAAATCCATCGACAAAGTCCCTGTTTCATTGCGTCAGCCCAATGGCTTGATGAAACGGCAACTGTGGCGCCTGCAAGATCTGCGCGACGGTGGTGGTCTTGGGTTTACCGTCGAACTTTTCTTCCTCTCCCTGAGACAACTTTTATCGATATCTTCGTTGCACGAGTCAGATAGCGACTTCTACGTCAGCACCTTCAAGATTATCACCTCCCGATGGATGGAGGGCAAAGAGTCGCTTGGGACGCACCATATTCTCCTTAACATCATTTGCGACCTGATCATCCAAGACCGTGGGGTCTTCTCGGATTTTCCGTATCCGGGGTCTATCACGACGATCCTCTTTGACACGGTAGGCGACATGCTTCAAGGGTATGCGGGCCCAGACGAGCATATCCGCGATGCCGTACAGGAGATTGAGAGCGCCGACCCAGTCTTGATGGATAGGATGAACCTACGGCGCAGGGCATTGATGGTTATTCCGCGATCTCGTGGCATCATTACATTGATTCCGTAGACTAGAGGCACGAGTTTCCTTCTGTACAGCTTCGGACTATGAAAGGAATACTATAAAGATATGTCCTGTACTGACTACCAAATTTTCTTGCGATTACTAGTTCATCCGGCCTGCGTGTGGAATAGGGCAGATAGGGCCGTCTTTATCTTAAACTATGTGTAGATAGGAACGCAGGTTGGCCTGCGGCAAAGATATTCAGATAGCGCGACGTTGCAGCTCTTCAATGACTGACACCAGCTGGAGATCTCATTTAAAGGGATGCAAACGTTAGCACCAGGGTACAGAGCTAATCAGTATCAATGTTAGAGTAAGAAATCCAAGC
>QFDY01000507.1:0-14378 GCA_003315925.1 Lactarius sp. MG121 | reverse complement strand
ACACCCTGCCATGCTGTGGGGTCACTGGCTCCCATTGCAGTTTGCCGCAACCCTCAGGAGCTGGTTGCCCACCTTAACTCTGTTCTTCTGGAAGGAGGCCACATGGTCACCCTGTCTGCTGCTTGGTGGACAGCTAAGGCTAATCTGGTACTCACTGCTGGACCGGATGCCACAGCCCACCATCTTAACACTGCCTCCCACATCATCTCTGAAGCGCTAGCAGTCTACCTGTCAGCTGATGCCACCTCCCCTCTTCCCATCCTAGCACAGGAAAATTGCAAATGGGGTCGCCTCACCATCAACGGCATTCCCACCAGAGCTTCTCTGACCTGTGGCCCCTACTCCCCTTCCAAACTCCATGCAGCACTCCTCACAGATAACCCCACGTACAGGATGCTGAGACTCACACAGGCCCCCTCTTGGGTGAGGGCGCCACACACGTATGCACCTGGGTTGGTCTCATCCTGTGTTATCTCCTTTGACGACCCCTCTGGGGATTCCCTTAGGGGTCTCATGGCGGGTCGGACCCTCTTCGCCTTTGGGCACTCCAGGGAGTTGAAGTGGTGGAAGGCGAAACCCCGTGGCAGCGGGGCCAAGCCACCGGTTCCCCCTTCAACCTGACCCCCACCACATTCCTTCACACACTCATTTTCCCACTCGTACCCCTTTTACTCGGTACACTGCCCCCACTCCTCCACTTCTATTCTGAACATACCTTGGCCCCTCTGGGAGGGTCCTCACTATAACACCGCTGCCGCCAGCAACTTATATCACCGCTCATTTTCCTTCTGTATGACGTGCTTTCTTACCCTCATCCTTTCTCTTCCCCTTTTCCCCCTTAGTCTACTGCTCTATACATGGTCTTTAAAGGCTAGCCCTTTCACCGTTAGTCACTAGTTAGGAGTTTTAGAGTTACGTAGGTGGGGATCTGGAGGAGGTCTGGTTTTCCACACAGAGTAACACATTAGTCTTTAGGTACCGGCTTTGTATTAATGTACTGCTCCAGGATATAAATTGTTAAAAAAAATGTTTAGTTTTGAGTACAAGCATGCAGTTCGAATGTGATCAATGAGTTTGGGGATGAGGGGAAGGGGGTAGTGGTTCTTCACAGTGAGTTCGTTGAGGCGTCAATAATCTTGGACTGGGTGTAGCTTTCCATCTTTCTTCTTGATGAAGAAGAAAGGTGACGCATAAGCGGACTTTGAGGGACGAATATATCCCTTTTCAAGTTGTTTGTTCAGGAAAGCTGTGAGTGATTCTCCTTCGTTCGTGGTCAGGGGGTACACTTTACAATCAAGGGCAGCCAGTGCATCAGGGAGTAAATTGATGGTGTGGTCCCATATGCGGGAGGGGGGAAAGCAGTGTGATGCTTCTTCACTGAACACCTTGCAATGTGACCAGTATTCTGGAGGAACCATTTCCTCAAAAGTCCGAACCTGTCTCTTTGCCACTTCTTGCTGCACCAGTTCTGATGCAGTAGTAGTTTTCTGCAAGAAGGCAATACTGGGTTCCTGTGCTTCGTTCACAACCTGCTCCCACGCCTCCTCATCGAGCCCATATGCCTCAATTGCCCTGATGGTGGCTTCTATGGGCATGGCATTGCTCTGGAGGTTCAGGCTGGAGATTACAACTGGTTGGAATGTTTTGTTCAGTGTGGCATTTCTCCACTCAATCTCAGGCTCAAAGGCCAAGAACCAAGGGTGGCCCAGGATTGCATCATCCTTTCCTAGGTTGGTGACTAGGAAATGAAGCGTCTTTGTGCACTCACCAGTCCACACCACTAAATCAGTGTACTGGGTTATCACGCCATCTTGGTTATAGGTGCCATCAACATTCCATATGGTAATAGGGGCGGAGACACACCGTGTTCTGAGATGTGTTTGTTTGAGCAGTTCCACACAAATAAAGTTGTCAGTTGCTCCAGAGTCCAACAGGACCTGTCATTTGGCTGTCGTGTTTGCAGATTTGAAAAGAGCTGGGATTTGCATAGATCAATATCTGCTAGAGTACACATGTAATGCCTTTGCCCAGGCCAACAGGTTCAGGCATTCGGAAAATCCTTTCCTCCAAAAAGCTTCTCCACCAGGAGGTCCTGCACTTCTTTTGGTTGAGCGGCCAGTGCTGCGATCTGAGCATCAGCCACTTCATCATTCGATAGTACGTGGTTTGCTGATATGGCAACTCAAGTAACGAGGGGGGGAGGCGATACTGCAGAGGTAGTGGGGACAGGAGGAGGTGCTTCTGGGCTGCTTGTGGTTTGAGCAGTGCAAGTGCCTTTTTGTGGGCAATTATGCGACACATGACCCTTTTCTCCATATCGGATACATCTCCCCTCTGTGACCATCCTTTGCTTCTCAGCATCTGTGAGGGTTGCGTGGGCTCTAGCACGGCTAACATCCATGGTGTTCGGGTCCCGTGCCTTGTTAAGGGCTTGGACCCATTGATCCTGAGTATGACCTCCTTGTTTGTCATTCTGCTGATTACACATAAGGTGGGGTTTCAACATAAGGTATTTGGCTTGCTGGAGCCAAGCTGCCGCCTTCCATTCTTCCCATGTGACAGGATGTTGGAAGCAGATGGCATTGATCACAAGGTTGTCAGGAAGTCCCACTTGGAACTTTTCGATGACGTTAGCTTCTTCTGGATTATAGCTGGCTTTGGTGGCAAGGTTTTGGAATTTTGCAATATACATGTCGATGTCTTTGCCAGTCATCTTCAACTTGTTGATGTCCTGGCGTGCTCTGGTTTGTTCAGTGGTGTTGGTGTAGGCGTTCTCGAACTGGTCAAGGACCATGTTCCACAGGTTTTCTTGGTTATGCAGTACTCCTCCTAGTATCTGAGCATCCAGCCACACCATTTGCTCGTCTACCCAATTGTCCACAAGTGGTCCCCTCATGTAAGATAGAAGGGTCATTGCTCGGGAGTAGGGTACTTGGAGCTGGTCAACGGTTGGGTTCATTCCTCGGTAAATCCAGAAGGCTCGAAGAAAGTTTTGGCTCTCCTCTCGATTTCCATCGAAGACCGGTGGGGGGTTGCCCCCAAGTTTGCCCCCGCCTGGTGCCAGTGCTGCACCTGGTGGGACCAAGGGGAATGCACCTCCTCCAGGGCTCTGCCACCTGGACCACCTCTGCTGCCACCAAGGGCACTGCCACCTGGTGGGCCTCCACTGCTACCATGAATGCCTCCACCAGGTCCAGGAGCTGGGCCACTGCCAGAGCCCAACAGCACTGGGGCGCTAGCACCATGAGTCGCTCCACCCATCATAGCAGACAGTCAACTTCCTGTAGCATGTGGTCCTCCACTGCTTGAGCTGGTGGGTCCCACGGTAGTAAGGCTGGTGGTGACCTGAGTGTTGGTGGCCATCGCTGGCTGTACTGGAGTGAGGGTGGTGGATTCATCTGGGTCGATGGCAATGCCAATCAAACTGGATGACCCAAAAGGTCCTGTGCCATAGTGTGATGGGACAGGTTTGTATGCATACCAACTTCCTTGTTTTGGGTCATAGTCGATGAATGCCCAAAGTTTGGCGTCATCAAGGAAGTGAACTTGTCAGTACTCTTGGTATTTTGGGTCGAAGATGAAGTATCCTTTGATATTGTTGTGTTTGTCCCAGATGACTGTGCCTTTTTCACAGATAGAGAGCTTGTCGGTCTGATACTGCTTGATGTACTGCTGTTGAAATTTCGTGCGACTCCTACTAGTTGCCAGGGTTGCGAGAGACTTGACTTAATGTAATGTTACCACAGGAACGTTATGTGTGATGTGTGCTTGCTCAGGCTGAGGTAATGGGGTTCAGGGCAGTCGGTTAGGACTGAGTCAGGTGATGCACAAGTGCCACACGGTCTCCTCAGATGCATAGGCAATAGCGGAAAGTCTGGGGGTTCAAGTGCAGCAGCAAACCAAAGTTGTGCTCAAGCAAAAAGGGCAAGCATAAAGTCGTTCATGAGATGACAGTGATGTGGTATTACACAAGAAGTCAAGTCTACTGTACAAGCTAGGTAGTGTGTGACTTATATACTAGTACAGGGTGTTTGTCCATGACAAACACATGGCACAATATGCAGATTCCAAACAGAAGTAGAACAAAGGCATAGCTATAGTAAGACAAGTGGTGATTACACAGGGTCATGTGCGAGTCAGCTGGGACCGGAGCACCGTGAACTTTGATATACAAGGAAGTGGGTGTAAAGACATATCGTGCGGCAAAGAGATCATCAGAAACGGCTGGGTGTATCAAGGTGGGGTATGGGGCAAGAAGCAAGAAATGAAAGCATCCAAAGGGAAGAAGGGGAAAATCGTAACAATGTGCACCTCGGCAGCATGGGCCCATTACAATATCATCAGCACAGATGTCAGAGGCCCATTTTGGGCCCATTCAAGTGGTTCAGTTGGCAGCTGTCCTCCTTGCAACACAGATGATGTGGGTCCACACCAGCTGTTTGTCAGGACTTTACACAGATGAACTATCAGCCCATGCAATATTGTTTACAGACTAGCTCAATGGGCCCTTATGAATATATGCACATTATATTTACAATGGGCCCACATGGGCTTTGCCAAGCGGCAAGGTCAAATTGCATGTGGGTTTTACTGAGTCTATCACAAGGATTTGCGTCATGGGCTTGTCAACTGTCTGCTGTGGTGAGTGGAATGGCTCATGGCACTAGTGCCCCAGCACCATTAGGCTCTGGCAGTGGCACACCTCTTGGATCTAGTGGAGGCATACATGGTAGCGGTGGAGGTCCACTGGGTGGTGGTGCCCCTGGTGGTGGCAGAGGAGGTCCAGGTGGCAGAGCCCCTGGAGGAGGTGTATTCCATGTGGCCCCACCAGGTGCAGTACCAGCACCAGGAGGCAAGCTTGGGGGTAACCCCCCACTAGTCTTCAATGGGAACTGGGAGGAGAGCCAGAACTTCCTTCAGGCCTTTTGGATCTCTTGAGGGATGAACCCCACCATTGACCAGCTCAGAGTCCCCTATTCTTGAGCAATGACCTTTCTCTCTTACATGAGAGGGCAACTTGTGGATGATCAGGTAGATGAGCAAATGGCATGGTTGGACAATCAGATAGCAGGAGGAGTACTGCACTATGAAGAAAATTTATGGAACATGGTCCTTGACCAGTTCAAGAACACCTACACCAACACCACTGAATGAACCAGAGTGTGCCAAGACATTGAAAAGTTAAAGATGATTGGTGAAGACATTGACACATATATCACAAAGTTCCAGAACCTCACCACAAAAGCTGGCTATAATCCTGATGAAGCCAACTGTTGAGCGGGCAGCACTAACAGCAAGGGGTTAAATAGCAAAGAGCTAAAGCAAGACAAGTAACTTCAGAGGTAGAAGGAACTCTGAAGTGTATGGGCAAAAACAGCAGTCCTTATATACAGGACGCTTAGCTAATAATGGTCTGTGCACACTGGTGACTCAAACAAAATACACCTGGTCTGTGTGCCAGAGGGAGAAATGCCATTGGAGGGCAAAGAACAATGGAGCTGCCTAATGCAGCTAAGTCTGGTATCTTAACTATAAGAACAATAAGAACCTAATAAGGATCTAGACAATAAAGATAAACAATAACTGGTCCATACAAGTCCGGAAGTCCAAATCTAACCATAAGGGTCAGATACCATGTAAGGCAGGGAATGACTCAATCATATCCCACAAGACATGTGACTTGAATCAGTCACGTCTCAACACCAACATTATTGAAGAATTCCAAGCGGGATTACCCAACAACCTCACAATCAATGCCATTCAATTCCAACACCCTATTACATGGGAAGAATGGAAGGTGGCAGCCTGACTTCAACAAGCCAAATACCTCATGTTGAAGCCCCACCTCATGCATAACCACCAAACTGACAAATGAGGAGGTCACAACCATGATCAATGGGGCCATGCTGTAACGTTACCACAGGAACGTTATGTGCGACGTGCACGTCACTAAGTCGTTCAAGCCAAGGTAACGGGATGCGAGTTGATCGGTTAAGACCAAGTTCGATGATGAACAAGCACCACACGGTCTCCTCAGACACGCGGATGGTAGTCGAGAGTTCTGGGGTTCAAGCGCAGAAGCGAACCAAAGTTGTGCTCGAGCGAAACAGTGAGCGTAGTAATTGTTCGTGGATTGACAACGATGTGGTATTACACAAGAAGTCAAGTCTACCATACAAGCTAGGTAGCGTGCGACTTATATACTAGTACAGGATGTTTGTGCACAACAAACATATGGCACGATACACGGATCTCGGACCAAAGTAGAACAAAGACATGGCTATAGTAAGAAACAGGGTGATTGCACAGGGTTATATGTGAGTCAGCTGAACCCGGAGCGCCGTGAACTTTGATATACAAGGAAGGGGGCGTAAAGAAGTATCGTGCGGTGAAAAGATCATCAGAAACGGTCGGGCGCGTAGGGAGTTATGGACGTAACAAGGTGGGGCATGGGATCAGAAGGTAAGGAACGAAGGCGTCTGAGAGAGAGAGAAAGGAAAATTGTAACATTACCCCCCTACTAGGTCTGAAGTCGCCACGACTTCAGTCACTGCTGACGTAATCATACACATCGGCGCTGGGGTCATTAGCCTCATCATCCCTGTCATCCACCAGGCAGACGTGTCGGTGAAGGAATAGATACCTTCTGCGCTCCCCACACCGCCTGCACATCTCGTACTGCGGACACTCTATCTTGTCGTGTTGTGCGTCGAACCTGAGGCACTTCCCGCACCATCGAGGACGCTCAGATGGTTCCTCGAAGGCCGGGGTGATGGGCGCGAGTCGGTGAATGAGGCAGTTAGCCGAATCATGGGCCCGGCTTGTGCACCACGTGCATACCCCAGACGGAGGCCGGTTCGGGCACTCGCTCATCTTGTGGCCCCGCTTCTTACACAGATAGCACTTTCGTCGCTTCTGTGTGCGGCTGGGCCCGTCCACAAGGTGGGGCATCTCGACTGGCCCGCCAGGTCGTGGTACAAGAGGGAGCTCGGGGTGGAGATAACGAGGGTGTACCAGGCGAGTGGTGAGTTCGACAAATTTGTCTGTTATAAGTGGGATGGCGCCCACATACTGCAGACGCTTGGTAATGCCCTCCAGCTTGGTGTCCAGGTGGAATTGGTCTCGCGTGGCTTCTTGCTCGAGCCGCCGTAGGTCTGCCCAACGCGCATCCAGGGCAATCTTGTCCCCGAGGCACTGCCGCAACCTCGCGACATTTTTGAGTTCGCTCAGGACCTCATTAATGGTGACAGCGCGAGGATCTTGCGGGCTGAAGATGGCGAGCTGATGAGGGGAAATAGCGGGATGCATAGTTGTAGGGCAGGGTGTAGACAAGTAGACCTCTTGGCAGTAACACAGCTTGCCCCTTCCCAAGGTCCCGACAATCTCGCGATAATCCTGGCGGTAGTAAATGTACTTCGCCAGAACTTTCGTGACGTCGTCTTCCAAAGGGATCATAAGGGGGAAAAAGAATGGAGTATCGGGGGCGTTAAGGAAAAATGGTAGACCAGGGTCGTCGGATTCTTCATCATCCCCCTCGTCGATCGGCTCCTCGTCGTCATCAAGAGATGCGAGACAAGGGTCAGGCCTGAGTTGACGTGGGGGTACGGCTGGTGTCAGAGAGTAGGGGTGAGGGAGCTCCGAGGCTAGCTGCGACATAGGGACGACTGGTGTAAGGCCTGGGGGTGCTTCAAGGAGGGGAGCTACCACTGGTTCGAGTGGTGGTGGGGACGAAGGAGGGGGTGTGGGACTAGTGGGTGAGACATTGAGGGCGATGGCCAGAACGGGAGTGGGAGGTCGAGATGGGACTACCGAGTATGGGGTGTGGGCTACGAAGGGGGTCTGGATTCCTTCGGACTGCGAAGGGACTGTGAGCCACTCAAGAATGATAGCGGATGGGGGGCACGGTCGGTCGTTGGCTGGGACGGTGTCATAGGTGGTGGGGGTCGACATGATGACTGTGGATGAGTGGGTCGTCTTCGCCTTGTCCTCCTTTTATAAACTTCGCCCTGCCCCATCGGCGGTGGGGTTGCGGCGATAGAAGTCTGCGATTGCGTCTGGTGCATGTGTAACGTGGTCAGCTGGTTCCCACGTGCTGTCACTCATGGGAAAGCCCTTCCACTTGACTAGGAATTGGAGTTTGCGCCCTCGTCCATGGAGTCGCGATCCCATGACCTGCTCCACTTCAAATTCCTCCTTGCCGTCCACGAGTTCAGGGGGAGGACACAGGAAGTTCTTCCCATGCAGTTCCGTCTCCTTATAGGGCGTAAGAAGGTTTGCATGGAACACTGGATGTATCTTCCACATGCTTGGTAGCTCCAACTCGTATGTCACTTCCGATAAGGCCTTCTTAATTCGGAAAGGCCCATGACATTTAGGGGCAAGTTTCACGGTGGGGTAAAAGGTTTTGAGGTTCGTCCCTTCTAGCCAGACCTGGGCTCCCTTGGCGTAGGGGATAAAGCGGCTTCTTCCCCTTTTCGCCATGAGGTTCTGCACGTGTTTGATGCAATCTTGCACATGTTGTCGTCTTGTGGTCATTTCATCTAGGCGTTGGTCCACAGTTGGCACCATGGTGGGCTTTGCAACCCACATGGTTCGTGGTTCCCATCCCATAATGAGTGAGAATGGGGAATGCTTTGTGGTAGCGTTTGGCCAGGAATTGTGCGCAAACTGGGCTACTGGTAGTGCTTCGGCCCAGTTATCTTGCTGAACGTTGCTCCAATGACATAGGTATTGCTCCAGCCACTGGTTGGTGTGTTCTGATTGGCCGTCTGTCTGGGGGTGATACACGGAGGAAATGTTCTGTCGTATTCCTAGTGTGTTACACAGTCCTTTCATGAACGTGGATGTGAATCGGGGGTCTTGATCTGTGATGAGTTTACAGGGTATTCCGTAATGTGGGTAGATGTGCTGGAGGTATAATCGCGCTACCCCTTCAGCTGTGATAGTTTCGTGACAGGGTATAAAGATCGCCACCTTCGAGCAGTCGTGATCTGTGATCGTGAGAATGGAGTCGAAGCCTTGGGATGGGGGTAGTTTTGTAATAAAGTCCATGGCGACAACTTCAAACGGCTCTGCTTCGGGGTCGGTTGAGATTGGGAATAAGTGGGGTTTTTGTCGATGGGGGTTGATTTTGTTGGCCTGACATACGGTGCATCCCTTAACGTATTCTTCGATGTCTTCTCGTATGGTGGGCCACCAATAGTCACGTCATATTAGTTCACGTGTGTTGGCGATTCCAGGGTGGCCCATGCTTGGAGAGTTGTGGAAGAAGGAGATTACCCCCCGCTTAAGATCGTTGTCCCCGACAATGACTAACGCGTTGTCTTTCCACCACAAACCATCGTGCTGTTTGAGGTTGTGATGTTCAGCCCATTGTGCCGCTTTTTCCTTGCCAGCGTTCTGGGCCACCTTGGACCAAATATCCATATCACATATTGACATTTGGGTGGCTCGGATAAACCTTTCGGCTGGTAGGACAATGACGTTGGTGTTGTCCCCTTCGCCGGACTTGTAATCCAACCACCTGGACAGGGCGTCTGCATGTGCGTTCTTCGTTCCTGCTACATGCCTCAGAATGAAGTCGTACTCTGATAGCTCCAGGAACTCTTGCGCGATCCTCCGGTTGATCTTCCGGGGTTCCTTCCAATATTGGAGATTGGTGTGGTCAGTGTGGATGATGATTTTGTGAGGGGATCCCATGAGGTACGTTCTCCATGCCCGCAGTGCTTTAACCACGGCCAGCAGTTCTCGGTCGTAAATGTCATAATTTCGCTCCGTTTCCGTGAAGGACTTGGAGTGGAATGCTATGGGGTGGAACTTCTGGTTGGGTCCTAACTGGTTCAGTACCGCTCCTATTGCGACGTTTGATGCGTCGACTTTGAGTTCGAAGGGTTTTGCAAGGTTCGGGAATAATAGCACAGGTTCTTCGCATATACGCTTCTTAATGTCTTCGAAGGCGTTCTGCTGTGTGTCCCCCCAGTGCCACTGAACCTCCTTTTTTGTGAGGTCATGGAGGGGCCGGGCAAGTTGGGAGAATCCTTGTATAAACCTTCAGTAAAAGTTGCAGAACCCCAGAAACGCGTGAACCTCCTTGAGATTCTTTGGAGGCTGCCATTCTCGGATTCCTTGGACTTTGACGGGGTCCATCCGTAGTCGTCCATGGCCGATAATGAGGCCTAGGTACTCTGTCTCATAGACTTCAAACTCGCACTTCTCCGGTTTTATGTAGAGATCATGCTCTTCGCAGAGTCGCAGTACTTCATGGAGGATCTTCCGATGATGGTTCTTGTCGTCGGCAGTGGCAACGAGGATGTCGTCCATGTAAACGACGACTTCGTTTGTCAGAATGAGGTTGCGGAATATAGTGTCCATCATCGTTTGGAAGGTAGACGGGGAGTTGGTGAGGCCGAAGAACATGACGTGCGGTTCAAATAATCTTTGGTTGGTTTTAAACGCCACTTTCCATTCATCTCCCTCTTGAATGCGGACGTTGTTGTACCCCCATCGAATGTCTAGCTTCGAGTATAATCGTGCGGTTCGGATGTGGTCGACGAGTTCTGGGATGAGCGGGAGGGGGTAATGATTTTTTATAGTGAGTTCATTGAGGCGCCGATAGTCCTGTACCGGGCGTAGCTTCCTGTCTTTCTTTTTGATAAAGAAGAAAGGTGATGCGTAGGCGGACTTTGAGGGACGGATGTATCCCTTTTTGAGTTGTTCATTGAGGAAGGCTGTAAGCGCCTCTCCCTCAATCGCCGTTAGGGGGTACACCTTACAGTCAAGAGCGGCGGGTGGGTCGGGGAGTAGTTCAATGGCATGATCCCATGCACGGGATGGGGGAAATCGATGTGATGCTTCTTCGCTGAACACCTTTCTGTTACGCTCCAGCAGGCATACCTTCCGGAGTTCGGCACTCAACGGGAAACTTGGGGTTCTTGCGGTATCACGGTGGTGACCAAGACTTCAACCAGTCTATCTTCCAGTCGGATTCTCGAGATCTTGGAACTTGCTGAGTTCTTCTAGGGTCTGGGCGATGCCGTAGGCGATAACAGCGAGGATGTGCGTAACGCGAGTGGCAAAGAAGAAGAGGAGGATGTGCTCAAGCAAAGGAGACAGGATCGGAGAGGGGACAACTATACAGGGGCTACCTGTATCTGCTTCGGTCTACTTGTAGGCTGGTAGAATACAAGAAGTCAAGCTGAGGGATATCAGCGAGACTGGGGTACTACTTATACACCTTCAGGGAGCTTTCAAGCTCAGCCTGAAGTCCGAAACCTAGTACGTATCGTCCAATCGTAAGTAAAACAACACGAGTCAGGGGCATACAGTCACAAGGTCAACAATGAGGCAAAAGGTGAAACGGGGTCAGAAGTCCATCAATCAGTGGCTGAAACATACAACTCCTGGGTGCATCAAGCCACAGGCACAATCAGACAATCCATCAGAAACTAGGAACCATACAGTCCATGAGGCAGATCCAATCATGATCCAGGCACAAGCTCATCTGGATCCTTCTGGTGCGAGTCTAGACCAGGTCACGTGCCAGGGTCACGTGACGGGCACTTGACATCTTCTTTGGCTACTCCCAGGGCGCTTGCCAGCCCGAGTCACGCTCATAATGCAGGATGTTTCCGGGGTCGATTCCTTCACTTCTGGCGGCTGCAACCCATTCGGCGTGGTACTGCTCGGTGGTGCTACACGAGTCTGCACTGGTTGCACGGGGTTCAGGGCGAAACGTAACATTTCGATGTGACCGGTATTCTGGAGGAACCATTTCCTCAAACGTCTGGGCCTGTTGTTTTGCCGCTTCCTGTTGCACAAGTTCTGATGCTGTTGTTGTTTTTCGCAGGAAGGCAATGCTTGGCTCTCGTTCTTCATTTTCAACCTGCTCCCACGCCTCCTCGTCAAGCCCATATGCCTCGATAGCCCTGATGGCGGCTTCCGCAGGCATGGCGTCGTTCTGGAGGTTCAGGCTGGAGACTACAACCGGTTGAAAATTCTCGTTTAACGTGGTGTTCCTCCATTCTATCTCAGGCTCGAAGGCCAAGAACCAGGGGTAGCCCAGGATTGCTTCGTCTTTTCCTAGGTTGGTAACCAGGAAATGAAGTGTCTTCGTGCGCTCACCAGTCCGCACCGCCAGATCGGTGTACTGGGTTATCGCGCTGTCTCAGTTGTAAGTCCTGTCTATGTTCCATATGGTAATGGGTGTGGAGACGGGTCGGGTTCCGAGATGCGTTCGTTTGAGCAGTTCCAAACAAATAAAATTGTCGGTTGCTCCAGAGTCCAAAAGGACCTGTCGTTCGGCCATTGCGTTTGCAGATTTGAAAAGAACTGGGATTCGCATAGATCGATATCTGCTATAATACACGTGTAGCGCCCTTGCCCAGGCTGACGGGTTTAGGTGTTCGGAAAATCCTTTCCTCCAAAAAGCTTCTGCACCAGGAGGTCCCGCACCTCTTTTGGCTGAGTGGCCAACGCTGCAATCTGAGCGTCAGCCGCTTCATCATTCAATAGTACGCGGTTTGCTGATATGGCGACTCGAGTAATGAGGGGGGGAGTCGGTACTGCGGAGGTAGAGGGGATGGGAGGAGGCGCTCCTCCGTCGCTTGTGGTTTGAGCAGCATGAGTGCCTTTTTGTGGGCAATTACACGACACATGACCCTTTTCTCCGCATCGGAAACATCTCCCCTCCGCGACCATCCTTTGCTTCTCAGCGTCTGTGAGGGTGGCACGGGCTCTAGTGCGGCTAATATCCATGGCATTTGGGTCACGCGCCTTGTTAAGGGCTTGGACCCACTGGTCTCGGGTGTGACCTCCTCGTTTTTCGTTTTGTCGGTTGCGTGTAAGGCAAGGCTTCAGCATAAGGTATTCAGCTTGCTGAAGTCTTGCCGCCGCTTTCCATTGGTCCCATGTAACTGGGTGTTGGAAGCATATAGCATTGATTACGAGGTTGTCGGGGAGTCCCACTTGGAATTTTTCGATGACGTTGGCTTCGTCTGGATTATAGCCAGCTTTTGTCGTGAGGTTTTGGAACTTTGCGATGTACGTGTCGATGTCTTCGCCAATCATCTTTAACTTATCGATGTCTTGGCATGCTCTGGTTCGTTCAGTGGTGTCGGTGTAGGCGTTCGTGAACCGGTCAAGGACCATGTTCCATAGGTTTTCTTCGTTGTGCAGTACTCCTCCTGCTATCTGGGTGTCTAGCCACGCGGTTTGCTCGTCTACCCAATCGTCCACCAGATGTCCCCTCATGTAGGAGAGGAAAGTCATGGCTCGTGAATAGGGTACTGTGAGCTGGTCCACGGTTGGGTTCATTCCTCGATAAATTCGAAAGGATCGAAGAAAGTTTCGACTCTCCTCTCGATTTCCATCGAAGATGGGTGGTGGGTTGCCCCCAAGTTTGCCCCCTCCCGGTGCAGGTATTGCTCCGGCTGGGCCCACAGGGAGCGCACCTCCTCCAGGGGCTCCTCCGCCGGGGGCTCCACCACCCGGACCACCTCCACCGCCACCAGGGGCACCGCCGCCCGGTGGGCCTCCACCGCTACCATGTATGCTTCCACCAGGTCCAGCAGTTGGGCCACTGCTCGGCCCCGTCGTCGGCTGGGTGCTAGAGCTATGAGTCGCTCCGCCCGTCTGAGCAGCCGATCGACCTCCTGTAGCATGTGGTCCTCCACTGCCTGAGCCGGAGGTTCCCGCGGTAGTAAGGCTGGTGGCGACCTGAGTGTTGGTGGCCATCTGTGGCTGTACGGGAGTGAGGGTGGTTGATTCGTCTGGGTCAACGTTGATTCCTGTGATGTTGGTTGACCCAAGGGGTCCTGCGCCGAATTGTGGAGGGACAGGTTTGTAAGCGTACCACCTTCCTTGCTTTGGATCGTAGTCAATGTAAGCCCAGAGGTGAAGGTCGTCAAGGTAGTGGACTTGGTGGTATTCTTGGTTCTTGGCATCAAAGATGAAGTACCCTTCTTGGTTATGAATCTCTTCCCAGATTACTGCACCCTTTTCGTGGCTGGAGAGTTCGTCAGTCAAGTACCGATTGATGTACTGCTGCTGAAATTTCGTGCGACTCCTACTAGTTGCCAGGGTTGCGAGACTTGACTTAATGTAACATTACCACAGGAATGTTATGTGCGACATGCATGTCACTAAGTCGTTCAAGCCGAGGTAACGGGATGCAAGTTGATTGGTTAAGACCAAGTTCGATGATGAACAAGCACCACACGGTCTCCTCAGACACGTGGATGGTAGTCGAGAGTTCTGGGGTTCAAGCGCAGAAGCGAACCAAAGTCATGCTCAAGCGAAACAGCGAGCGTAGTTTTAACGTCTACCACGGACGTTTGCCTGACTTAGGCGCTGTTGTGACGTGGGTTCCCTCGGGGGTGAAA
>QFDY01000504.1:0-14874 GCA_003315925.1 Lactarius sp. MG121 | reverse complement strand
GGTGTACCGGGTCCGCAGTCTTCCACAAAGTCCATCGCACGCCGCCATCCCCAGACTCGTCCTCGAATTCGTCGGGTCTACGGAAGCAAGTCAAGTCCGTCAGCGTTAGAAGAAATTACGCATACAAGTGGACCGACCCAGTGCCAGAGAATGTGCGCACAGACACTGAAGCCGACGTAAACCCCTAACCAAGCGTCAAGAGGGACACGCGAGACGAAGCGGGCAAGTAGAAACACAGGCAAGCTGCTCAGCGAGGTAATGGCGAGCGTGCCGCGGAGGGAGAATAGTACTCCCATGGCTTTATGTTCGTTCGTTCGTTCGTTCGTTCGTTCGGGTCAATATCAGCGCCACACGACTAAGCGAGGTGTGAGTGTGCTTACCCCCTCCAACGACACGCTTTGCGCAATAACCAATCCCGGGCGCCAAATCAACTCGGAAGAACCACTCCCATTTCTTTGCGTCTCGTTGTTCGTACAGGCCGATCCAGTAAAGCCTTGATGTCGTCGCAATTTCAGTAAGTGCCTCTGGTCGTCGTAGGTGAAGGACGAGAGTTGACTCACGCAACTGCTAGCAGCGCTCCTCCGACCCAATCTAATGTCGTCGGTGCAGTTGATTGGCCCATGTAGGTTAGGACGCCCTTTGTGATGCCAAAGGAGAATACTATCGTCATGTTGAGCAGTCTGTAGCCCGTCAGGTTGACCCCGAGTGGGGGCAGTGTAGCGTCCATGTCCGCCGAGAGGTTATCGCCTTGGCCGCTTTCGACGTTCCAAAGGAAATAATCAGCTCCACCAGCAGTAGAAGTATTATGTAGCACCTACTACCTCGCAGTTAAATCCACGCATCGATCTGGTGACAATGCCCCTAGGGAAGCTGATTCTGAAAAGCTGGAGCCGTCGTAATCCTCGTTTCCTGGCATCTAAAAAAATCCGACTCCCTGAAAGGGCCTGTGTCTTCGAACGCGAGTTTGTCGGCATCGCCGGGCGTGGGGCAGTAGCTTTATAGCTCTGCTGGCACCGCTTCGGCTATGGTAATCATCTGTTTCTTGTGCAATACGAGGATGTGGCGAAAGGACCAAAGATTCGAAGTAGAACCCGCCGATAGTGGGATCTATATCGAACCAGGGAAACCCGTTCCGACAGAGGGGCTCATTGAAGTTGCGCGCGTTATGGTTCGGAGGATATGTTTCTGATTCACCGACCGTAAAGTCACTAGAGTGGGCTTGTGAGAGTGTACAGCAAGGCGGTTTCAGGCACACACTAGCAAGCGTGAGTAAGCACCGGTCAATATACGCTCGGGTGGACCTATCGTAGAGGACCACTTGTCTATGTGCTAAAGGCCACAACAGTCTCAGAAAAACTCTTAGCCCTACACCTCCATGCCCTCCATGTTGCGTCTCCGTAGTTTACAACAACCATCCCGCTCCACATCAATTGCAATGACGACCAGCCAGCGACCGAGCTAAGAAACATGTCCCCTGACATGAGCCTACAAACCTCGTGAGGAAGAACGCAGGAGTGCCTAGGAGGAGGAACACCATCCAAGGCAACAAGGTCTACGGTTGTAAGAGAGAGGAAATCATGGGTCGGTGATACTCACAGATCCAAACAAGGTAGTCAAATATTAATACGCAAGCGGTGAACGTCGTGATGAAGACGATAAAATAGGCGTGATTCTTCGTGCCAACTAAGGTTGATCTGTAGGTGAGCAAGCGAAAACAGGAGAGGTCTGACATACTGCAGTTCAGCATCCAAGAGGCATGTCTAGAGGTCCGTTATCAAGAAGCAGGTCATGATATTAGTCACGAATTCTCATACAGGTCCATGCATTCATGGCGCGTAACGCATTTGTTGCACCTCGAACAGTGCCTCGTGTGGGGAGGCCTCGCAACCTCAAATATGGGTCCCACGTAAGCACGCCAGAAGCCATCACATCCCAGCAGAACCTACCAGACATCGTACGCAGAACGCCTTCGTAGTTAACTGTTTGCGCCGAATAAGGTCTTCGATGATCTATGAGGATTTGTCTCGACGCCGAAATCTTTGCTCGAAGGTGATTGTCCAACCCACCGGCTTCAACCCGTCTTTCGTCGGCATGTCGATTGTTCCAGGGTCACAAATCGTAGTAAGAACGAGCGCGACCACGCAGAGACCAAACAAGAGCCCGAATAAAGCATGCAGGTAAGGATTGTGATGTGCACCTAATCAGGCCTTCGAGTAAATAAAAATGAAATAGCACAAGGACGTTTAAGGCGAACCATATCGAAGTCGGGTGACCCACCCGTACGCTATCCACAGCCCAGACCCGGATGTAATCCCAAGAAAGTACGGGCTCGAGTAGATGCTATCGCTGACGGAACGTCGTTGGAGAAGTTCAAGCAGTACCACCTGATAATCCAGAGTGAATGGGGGCCATCGAAACCGCAGAAAGTAGGCAGTACGGACCAGATGCATAGCGACAAGGGCAGCTGGGACAAGGACGATGCTCATATACCATGGAAACACACTCGTGATCGCGAACGCGATACAAAGCGAAATACTAGGGACTGAGAAGATGATGACCTTCACATGGGGCTGCAGGTGCGTCATTACGATCAGCGCTGGTCAAAAGCAAGCCACAAAGGACATCGGGGACATACCTCCCTGAGCGGTCTGCGGACCTTCATCCCGTCGTCGCTGAGCCCCATCTCCACAAGCGCCTCGTCCCACGCGTCCCGATTCCGGAATTCGTCCGCCACGTCCTGCGGCGTGCGTTGCTCCCCGTCCCGGGTCCGGAGCTGCGCGCCCGCCGCGATGAGCTGACCGATGCACCCCCCGCTCCCGCCGACGGCTGCCCAGTGCAGCGGCGTGCGTCCATCGCAGTCCACCGCGTTCGGGTCCGCGCCGCATCGGAGGAGCACGCGCATCGAGACTTGGTCGCGCTGGCGCGCCGCCCAGTGCAGTGCCGTGCGGCCCTTGCGGTCACATTCGTCCGGGGACACCTCGGGCTGGCAGAGCAAGAGAAGCAGGCACCAGTAGGACGACGAGTGGGTGGCGGCGTGGAGGCCGCTGTAGCCTTGCGCGTCGAGGAGACGTGGGTCGGCGCCGTGCTGGATGAGCAGGTGGACGATGTCGGGCAGGCCCTGGAGAGCGGCCCATTGGAGGGGCGAGGCGAGGAGCGTGCGGGTGACCGCGTTGACGTTGGCGCCGTGATCGATGAGGTATTCGCACGTCTCGGCTTTGCCGCTTATCGCGGCCCAATGCAGTGCCGTGATGTCGTCTTCGTCGCAGTCGGTCGGTCGTGCGCGACCCGACTGGATCAGGGCTTGGATGCATTCAGTCTTTCCCAGTCTGGAGGCGGTAAAGATGTTAAGCTGTATCCGTCCAAGTCGTGCCAGGTGTCCGCAGATGCAGTACGATGAGAGCTGGTCGTACAGAGAGTGAGGGTGACCCACCTCAGGTGCGCTAGACCCCTCTTGAACGGTGCCACCAGACTCTGTGTCAGAGGTTATAGTATTATCTGCACCAGACGCGTGGAGTATCACTGATGCCACCCGGTCGTCTACCTTGACTCTTTCCTCCATGGCGTCCATCACGTCCGAGAGCAGTTTATAGCGTGTCAATGTTGAGACCAAACGACCATCCGAATGTCCCTTTCATCTGCCAGAGTCCGCGCACAAGCGCCGGGTGGCGATATTAGGAATTGTTGGGCTTCGAATCATCACAGTCACCGCTCTTGGTTACTATGAACAGAGTCGTGGCGTTGAGTTGGTGTACCCCCGCGATCGAATTTCTACTTTATATGATTACAAGTGAGAGTCACAAGAGGGGTAGGAGACACAGGCGCACTGGCGGATGTGAACCCGCCAACCAAGCGCGTCGCCACACAAGCCGGTGAATTATGCAATTGTCACTCGCACTACGACACCGAAGTCGACACGCCGTCATTCCTAGGCTCGCTCTCACCCAGCGCTTTCGCACCTACATTCCTTCGTCCCCTCTTTTATCACCACATCCCACTATCTGCCCCTCCTGTGGTGCACCGCTCCCAACTCGTTTGCCGGCATGTCCCAAGTGTTTCCATATCGAACGTTCACATCCAGGATATGACTATTATGATCTCCTCGAGACACCGAAGAGTCCGAACCCATTCGTCGTCGACGAAAGTCGGCTGAAGAATAATTTCCGTCGCGTGCAGAGATATGTACATCCCGACCTATGGGCTACGCAAGGCAAGGTACGCAATACCACGAACGAATTTCTGGTACCCCTTTGATAAATCTCTCAGGATAAGACCCAAATAGCTCGCGACCTATCTAGTCTCGTCAACGAGGCCTATGTTACCCTTCTCCAGCCCTTGTCGCGGATCCATTACATCCTTTCGCAGCACAATCTCGGCGTATTAGAGACGGACCAGCTAGACGACCCCCATCTCATCACGGAAGTCATTGAGATCAGAGAAGCTCTGGAAGACGCGTCTACCGAGAGCGAGGTGGACGACATCAAGAAAGACGTTGCTGGTTTGTACACGACATTTATAGTTCTGACTTGGAAGCTGACGGTTTTGCAGGGAAGATATCAGAGACAGTGGAGAATATTGAGCATGCTGTACACGTCGAGGACTGGGCGGAGGCGCGCCGTGGGGCAGTGCGACTAAAGTATTTGCGAAGCATCGAGGCAGCGGCGCAAAGCGGTGATGACAATCAATACTCGCCGGTTGTGACCCGGGAAGGCGTCAAGGAAGCCGGTGAGTAAAGGATTGCTAGTCACCGCACTGCTACATCAACGTCGTACTTTTGTTATTGTTATGCACCTCTCAATCCTCATGTCGCTACACATTCGTCCGTCCCTGATAGAGGGTCCCATTGCAGTTAAGGCTCTGGCTTCAAAGGATATGTTTCTGTTTGACCGACCTTAGAGTAGGTCACCACTTCCCTGTCTTCATTTCTCTGGTGCCCTGGTCGAGTGCGCGGCCGGGGTTGACTGTCAAGAGCTTCAGTCCCATATCCCTCGCCGGTGCACAGGCACCCTCCTGCTCGCCACCTCATAGCACGGGCAAACTCTAAACCCATCCACCACGTTGGTGCACCTACCACCCCCCATCAGGCCTGCTTCGTGAGCTGCTCCGGTGTCCAAACTGAGAGACATTCAAGAGAACGACATTTTCCTTGGTGGTCACGGAAAGGTGTACATCAGGTGCCAACCAAATTACTAGAGTATCACCCGAAATGACGCATATACCATAGGTTACCTTGCGTATTGCGTGTCTCAACCAGAAGCAACAACATGCCACAAGGTCCATTATCTGCACTAGTGATCACATTCTAGACATCATCACGATCTCTCCCACCGTGCGTCATTCCTCTCTCTCGAAGACTTGCCTGGCTCTGCGTTCACGAAAGCGTTCGTGGGTACAGCGGTGGTTTTCTTTTCCGCTTGTACTGGCAGCAAGGGTAGCCCCAACTGCACGCGCCATAAGCTACGATAGAACCATGAAGGTATTGTGCACTGGAGGTTTGTGCCTCTTACGGTCCTTTGTGTCTTTCTCACGTGGTCCTGTCTAACGTGAGGGTAACGCCGCTCTCATGTAATACTGATTCGTTCGCTTGTATCCCGGGTGCGAGTGCAAGTCGCCCTTTCTGAACTCTTCTCCGTTGCCTGTGTCTCGTCTCGTGCTTCTCTGGTCTGTGTTTCGTTTCGTTACCTACTAGTATGATGACTCGGGGTCACCTTACTATACTAAGGTCTAACGTGTTTCTTAAATATGGTGGTTCTTGCTACGACCGGTCTGTAACACTGTTAAACACTGTTATGTATCCCGGAATAACATGGATCGAAAACAAAAAAAAAAAACTGCATTCGACTCGCTAGGTCAATGAAGCGCGGCTTCAGCAGAGCTCGTGTCAAGGACTCGCCTTGAACTGGAAGGAGTCAGGGAAGATTGGATCCGTCCCAGTGTCCAATGACTGACCACCCACAGCAGTCCACATGAATTAATCCCCCCTCGGCACTTCTATCATTTGTCCCTTATGTAGCACCGGCCACATGGTCAGGGCTTCGGTGCGATGAAAACAGAATGGAGCGGGCGACGTATAACGCCCGCATTATAGTCATATCAGTGCGATGTCCCCGTATAAGTACATGCAGACAGGCCGACCCAAGTAGCTCTGCAACCTGCTCATAAGTGCATAAGTACTAATGCACTTATGGCCCGAGTCACTACAGTAGTAAGCCAAACTCCCTCTAAAGTCGCGGATTAGTAGAACGGCACATATGCGAGTGCAGCCTGTCTTGAGGTTTCGTGACGACTTGTGGGTCCTACGTACGAAAAGCGTAAACGTAAATGTGCACGAAGAACGGCGACCAGACAAGGGCGACCATGCTAAAGAACCCCACTATCGCTCCCACCTCACCGGACCACTCTAAACGGAATAGTTAGCGATTGGGCGGAAAACAAAGGGAGGAGTCCGTGCCTACCATGTTCCTCCACAAGCGGTGCCATAGGTCCATAGTTATCCACAAAGCGTATCAAACGCTGCCAGTGCGATCCCCAGTTGTCTGCTTGAATTCGCCCCAATCCGGTCTACGAGAGTAAGTCAGGACAGTCAACGTTAGAAGTAATTCTACATACGAATACGCCGACGCAGAAGTAGAGAAGGTACACAGAGACAGCGATGCCGAAGCTACCAAGGGGCGGAGACTCATCATGTAGACACACAACCAAACAACCCAGTAAGCCGATCAGCGGAGGGGCAATAAACAGGAAGTCGATATAGAACAGCGTTCCGAGGACTGTAAATTCGTTCGTTCGCGTCAATACCAGCGCCATATGGCTGGTAAGAAGTAAGTATGCTTGCTTACACCCTCCAACGACACGTTTCGTGCAGTGACCGATCCCGGGTGCCAAATCAACTCGGAAGAACCATTCCCATTTCTTCGTGTTTCCTTGTTCGTATAGGCCGATCCAATATAGCCTTGACGTTGTCGCAACCCCCAGCAAGTGCCTTTAGCCGACATGGGTGAATGGACAAGATTGACTCACAAGACTGCAAGCAGCGTTCCTGCAACCCAATCCAATGTCGTCGGTGCGGCTGATTGACCCATGTAGGTTAGGATGGCCTTTGCACTTCCAAAGGAGAATACGGTCATCATGTTGAGCAGCCTGTAGCCCGTGATTTTGACTCCGAGTGGGGGCAGCGTAGGATCTGTCTGCCCATCGATGGTCACTGTCATATTCTTCTTGGTCGCTTTTTGATGAATGGTTGGAAGGAGGCTCTCAGTTCCACCAGGAATAGAATCACTTACCTCGTAGCCAAACCCACGCTCCGACCCGATGACAATGCCTCCGAGGAAGCTGACTCAGAAAAGCCAGAGCTGTCGTAACCCTCGTTACCTAACATCCAAAGCAAAGCTTCGCCGGAGGTCGTGTCTTTCAGTAGTCACACGAGTTCGTTAGCTGCGATGGGTAATATAGCCATGGCTTTATAGCTCCATTAGCACCGCCCGGCGATGCTATCCATCTAACTAGCAACTGGGTGGAGGCGCTTCGTGGGGCAGTGCGACTGCACCGAGGTAGCAGCGCAAAGCGGTGATGACAGCCATAAGTACATGCCACCATGCTGACCCAAGTAGCTCTGCAACCCGCTCATAAGTGTATAAGTACTCATGCACTCATGTATTATAGTCAGTACAGTAAGCCAAATCCCTCTAAAATCGTGGATTAGTAGAAAACAGTATATATATGCGAGTGCAACCCGCCTTGAGTGAGGTATCTGGGTCCTACTAGTACGTATGAAATGCGTAAATTTGAAAAGTAATGGCGAACAGGCAAGGGCGACTGCACGGAAGGACCCCACTATCGCACCCACCTCACCGAACCACTCTAAACGAAATAGTTTAGAGATTGGGCGGAGCAAACAAAGCGAGGAATCCCACCATATTCCCCTACAAGCGATTCCGTGAGTTTCTAGTCAACTACAAAGCGCATCGAACGTTACCAGTTCGACCCCGCATCCTCTGCTCGAATTCGTTCGACTTGGGTCTACGGGAGCAGTTCAGGACGGTCAACGCTAGAAGTAGTTGCGCATACAAATATACCGACGCAGAACCAGAGAAAGAGCACAAAGACAACGATGCCGAAGCCACCAAGGTGCGAAAACACGTAGCCGTCATGTAGTAGACACACAATCAAGCCGCCCAGCAAGCCGATCAATCAGCGGGGGGTGACGAACAGATGGTCGATATAGAACAACGTTCCCAGGACTGTAAAGTTCGTTCGCTCACGTCAATACCTGCGCCATACGGTCGGTAAGTAGGTGTGCTTACCCTCTCCAACAGCACGCGTTGTGCAATGACCGATCCTCGGTGCAGCAGAGAGTAAGGGTGACTCACCTCAGGTGCGCTATATTTACCTTGAAGGTGTTACCCAACTCTGTTTCGATGGTAACAGTATTACTCATGGCAGAAGCATGGAGGATTGCTGATGCCACCCGGTCGTTTACCTTGACTCTTTCCTCCACGGTGTCCATCACGTTCGAAAGAAGTTATAGGGTGTTATCCCCACTCCGACAAACCTGGAACGGCCGGAACTTTGGAAGACGGCGCAGGTATCGGTTTGTTCGTTACGTGTGAATCACAGAAAAGGCAGGAGACAACTGCCTGATAGACGTATGCGCATGTCATTGAACACTTACAATTACACGACCTACAACATGTATCGTACAATCATTGGCACTCGGATAGAATCATCTTCCTCAAACTTGAGCGCAACAATCTACTTTGTGTCGCGAGGGTAGCAGGCAGCATGAGTGAAGCTTTCTGTAGTCGTTTATGACCCTGTATTTGACATGGAACTTTCAGCCAATCACCAGCAGCGGGGAACTACCACCCATCCGAATAGTTCTCCCACCATTCCCACTCAGCCTGCGAGGAACCTACGAAAAAGTCTTCCCACCGTGCATCATGGTAGTCCGAACTATAATGATCAAAGTCATCAAAGTCGTACTCGTTGATCGACATAGCATCTTCCCCGCTCCAGTGGAATTCCGGAACGATCTTCTCCAACGCGGACGCGCGCTTTTCGCTGATGATACTGCGATCGATGCTAAGCATCTTGAGCGGAATCTTGTGGTTCTTTCGCCTTCGAATCGCCGTCATAAGAATATCATATACGACACCAGTGTGTGGCACCAATTCAGAGAAATCAAACTTCTTCACGAGGAGGGATGTCAGCTTGGGGAAAATAGGCACAGACACGGGAGCGTTATCGGCCGCCTGCGGTGGAACATCTCTTTTTCCTCGTCTACTCTTCTTTCCTTTGCCGTTGTGGGAATGTCTGGAAGGAAGTTTGGGAGGGGTGATCGTCCGTAGAAGGGTGCTCGTCCCATGCCCGCTGGCTTCGATTGTGGTGACCTTCGCACATTTCTGAAAGAGCTCTTCCCAGTTTAGGGAATGGAATGAGTCCGGAGCTGAAACGGAAAGAAATTCGAGGTCCGCGATGGGTAGGGTGATGCACGCTCGCTTAAGGATGTACTCCAAGTGATCAAAGTCGGAACGGGTGATGAACGATAGAGTAAGCTCGGGGCTGGCCTCCGAACCACCATCGAAGACACTGGAAGGGGAATCTGTCGATGCTGGGGCGGTAGTGGATGCGAGTATATCCAAAGATCGCTCCAGATGGTTGATGCTGGCCTTGAAACTTCGGAACGTGACGAGAGCAGAGCGGTTGAAATGGGCCAAAACGAGAGGAAGAATGAGTCCGCCATCATTCCCGACAGCGTTCTCGGCGACACAATGTAGGTTAAGTATTGCCGAGGAAGGCATCTTTAGCGTCCCGAAGAAGCGCACAACGCGGGAACTTGACCCGGCAAGACTGAGATACGAAAGACGGGGAAGGTGGACGGTCCGTATATGCGTAGATTGGGGAGGTACGGAAGGTAAGCAAGATTCGAGGACGAGAACCTCCAAATTTGGGCAGTTGGTTAAGACATCGATTAGCTGATTCAAGCTTCCAAGCGAAGGAGTATCGTCGCGGTCTTCTTCATCGAAAAGGATTATCTTCAATTGGGAGAACTGGCAGCGCGGAAAAAATGTCCAGGGGACGCGAACTTGACAGAGGGAGAGGGTCCGTAACTTCGGAGCCTTTCCCTTGAATAGTCTCGTCCCATCGAAATCTTGATAAGTCATAGGGGGACTGACGGAAAGACCGAGTTCGAAATGCTCCAGATCCGGAGCTTCTAAGCCACAAAGTTCCTTGACAACGTTGACACAGCTCTTATTCAAGCCGCGGAGGCGGAGTTCGCGAGTATGGGGGAGGTGTGGGGGAAACATGGTCATGGTCTCAATAGTTGGTGTGCCTAAAAGGTCAATGACCAGCGGCGCGTTCTTTGCACGTGACAGCTGCTCTGTGATCCACCTTGGGTTCACGGGAAAACCTGAGATCCTGGCCCATAACGAAGCGTAGTCCAGCGCCACATGACGCCAGTGCCGGCATACATGCGTGACTTTGATCCAGCCTAACTTGTTCAAGCTGAACCAAGGCGGCTCCGCGAGGACGTGGAAGTGAAAGACCCGGGCAAGGAGCTCGGGGGGAAGGAGGAAGACGGGTGTGAGGTTATTGCGTTGCATGAGTAAAGACGTCATGAGAACCCTAGTGGCTTCTATTTCTTTCTCGATCGCAGAAAGCGCTGTAGCACGCGCACTGAGGGTTTCAATGGTGGATCTGAGTTGATCCAGTTCACATTTGGGACGAGCAAGTGCGTCGGAGGGCAGGTTTGCCTGTACACTAATTGTCGGAAGTAAAATTCAAACATCAACACCCGCTCGAACAGACATATGGGATGAAGCCTCACTTTTCACGAGGAGAATGGACAACGTTGTCCCCTTCCGGGGATGCATTCGTAGATTGAGAGGCCAAGGGGGTTGTCCGGTATTGATTGCGCCCAACGCGCCTCAAAATGAGCTCCTTGTTGAGGGCTGTACGGTCCGACATCGTCGCCCAGTACGTGTTCTGGATGTCAGACTATCGTTGAAGAGCAGACAGGTGGGTGCGGAGGGAAAGCAAGATGAATGCGCGCGAACAACTCTGGGCACCCTCCGCTGCGATCACTCCGCAGCCGCGTGATCGTGAGAGTTTTATTCCAAATTTACACCATGTCACTTTCCTTTTCGGTAGTCGCAGGCCTACTTTGGTTAGCACGAGCTCGCCTATCTTTAATCTTATAGGAACAGATGTCGTCAGGTCGACACGGACAAACCCTCTTTCTTCTTATATCTCCTAGACAATACATCGGAGGAAAGGTGAGACATACAGAGGTGACAATAACAACACACAGAGACAGGTCAGGAAAAAGCGGAGATATTGTACTGAAAAGAGTCGGTGCAAGTACAGGAAGAGGGTGACATTTGTGCAACCAAATACAAGGGACGTCATCGGAACACCGGGATACTACACATGACTAATCCATTTACTTGAACTGTAGAAGAGGGTCAGTACTTAAACACGAAATACAAGAGGCGCAACATACGTTCTTGCCATCTACCCACTTCTTGTCACCAATTTCGAGGTCCCATGCGAGTGCAGCCTCGAAGAATGCCTTCTGTTCAGCGTTTTCTAGGTCAATACGCTCGTATGTATAGCTCTCGAAATCGGGTGCGACTTCGACGACGGGTTTGATTTCCGGTCCACGTGCGATAAGCGTGCCAGCGATGACCGATTTATTCGCCACACCAAGCACGCCCACAGACCCGAATAAATACTTGCGCGACGCCTCAAGGCGGTTGAAGAACCCGCCAATCTGGTTCGAGGACATGTACGTCTGCGTGAGCTCTTCGTTATACTTAAAGTCAACACGCCAGATCGAGAAACCATCCTTGTCGAAGCTGTAATGTACCCGGTGACTATTAGTAATAAAGATGGTAAAAGGAATACGAACTTCTCGTAGAACCACTCAATCGCGCCACCGGCCCCGCGCGTTTCCTTGTTAGAGTACGCGCGCTTCCAGTCCTCAAGGTTGAATGTTGACTTGGGGAGTAGATCGAGAGGATTTTTCTCTTTTGGCGCTTCCTCATACGGTTTGTCATCATCTTCATCATCTATTTCCTCCTTCTTGGGTTTCTTCTCGGCTTTGGGCTGCGCAGGTGCTGCGGGTGCCTTTTCCTTCTTCTCCTTCGGGGGCGGTGTATACTGGAGTGCCTTCTCTGCGAACGCAGTAGAGCCGAAGACGGATGCCAGTTTGGGCTGGTTGACAATGGTCTCGAAGTGGCGGAGAACATTAGGGAGTTTAGCACGAAGGGCGGCATCGACAGTCGTGGAGAACGCTGATTGAAGTTCGGCAGCAAGCGTAACATCCGCAAGGGTTATGCGCTCGGTTACAAGGAAAGTACGGGTAGCAAGATGCTTTTCGAGTATGGTAAGGGCAGAAGTGATACGGTCCTGGAAGACGGTGTGGATCTAGAAAGCGGTTTGAGGGGGACAAGACAATCAAGGAACGAAGACAGCTCACGGGCTTATTGTAAGGGTTGATGGCGCCTTTGACAAGTTGAAGAATAAGGGTGTTGTAGTGGGCAATATCCGAGTCCACAAATGCAACCCATTGGTCAACCAGAGCGGTTTCCGTAGCTCCGTGACCGATCAGGCTAGAGTTGGGGGCTAGCGAGGCGACTGAATATGATAGTAATCAGTAAAGATTCCAACTAACCACAATCCGTAAAACCCTGTTACGGTTCGAAGACGCCAGTGGGACAGAACTCAGATATGTAATGGCTTCGGGCATGCCGAACGTGCGATAATAATCTTCGCGGTATCCGGGGTGACCGGTGGCCTGCAACCATAGTGTGCGAATGATATGACTCACTGTAACGACCAATAGCGCTAGCCTCAAAGATAGAAAATCCATCTTTACTGGTGAATGTGGGAGTCTTCACAATATCCGAAGTGCTTTCTTTTATCTCAACAGAAAGCCCAGCAAAGGCGGCGATGGCACTGATCTGTTTCGACGAGGGTATTAATGAACTGATAAAGGTGCCCGTCTAGCATATGGTCAACGTACGCGCTTTCCCTCAACTTCAGAAGATGCGAATAACGTTCCGGCTGTCATCTCTGCACTAATGTAATTTTGAGGAAGAAAGGTGTGGTGGTGGAAGAGGATGGAGAGGATGAAATCGCGATGAGACGCGTGCGATTCGATGAGATTTGATTAAATTTTTTTTTCAATCGATACATTTATGACATAATAGACGCCCACCTGTCCGTCTCGGAGTCCTCTCCGGCCGCCGAGGCTCTTGCTTGGCCCTTCACGGATTCTTATCATACTCATGTTTCCAGTGGCCTGCACTCGTTTAAATAGGCACCGCTAGTGGTCATCTTGGTTTCTAGTTTATCATGTTGGGTCCAGGACGAGGATTCACATAGGTTACTTAACGCTCTTGTTCATGACATCAAAAACTCCCACAACTGTTCTCGCCACTGCCGAAATTGCACAAGACCAAATCCTCCAGGTACTACCTAGCATGTAGCTGTTTTGATTGACGCGAATGGCTGTCATCGACTAGGTCCCCGCACCCCGCGTCTACAACCGTCCTTAAATAGTTGGTTGGATGTTCTCAAATCGCAGCATTTAAACCTCTGCCCCAACCCCTTGTTTTCATTCCCTCCCTCTTGCTGTCTCTTAGTAAAATCTACCTGTTAACGGGAGTCAGGGACAGCATCATGTCCGGTTTGATTCTACCAACACAGCTCTCACAGGGTCAATCCTCAGCGCTCGGCTCAGGCATCGTAGGCTTATTCATCCATGGGATAGAAGCTGGTCTCGTCTTTTCCCAGTTCACTCGGTGGTTCTACGGATCTGGCCGCAGCGAAAGCTCTCTTTTATCTACCATCATCGTGTTTGTGACCATAATTGGATTGTAGGCGTCTTCCATACTTTTTACCACGTCACCTCATTATCTATTCCTGTTTATGAAGTGCGCAGTCCGGACTATCTTTTGCATCTGCTTGGTCAAAGTACGTACGACAGTTTGGGATGTTCGTACGTGTCGCTTTTCTGCGTCAGTGACACACTTTTGATCCTTGAGTTGCACTTCAGCCGATCCCAGACTGGGAGGATTACGTCCAGCCAATACCAGTGCGTGGAGAATTTCACTTGTTTCATGGCTCCTAATCCCGTTGCAGACCCTGGTCATATCGATTCCTGTCCAAGCTTTGATGACTCGACGCTGCTATTACGTTTGTCATCAACCACATCGCACGGTACCTCTCATTTGACTAAAATAACCAGCTTGTGGGAAAGAACGTGTTCATCATCGTCAGTAGCACCGCTCATCATAAAGAGCGCGCTGAACCGTTCATTACTCAGACGCCGCTCGTATTACTTTTAGTGGCCTCAACAATCGCAACACTATGGGCAGCAGTTACAATCATTACATGTGTGACCAGTATCAAGACGGCGGCCCTCATTCTTGAGCCCCGAAGGACTGACACGTCCTGGCCTTGTAAGCACTCAACCTGTTCCTATAGAGAGTCCTTTTGGAGACGTTTACAGTCTTGATGTCTGTCCTTCTCCCATCTGGTAAGTCTGCTGTCATTCATGATATACTGCGAGTATCCGACCTTTCTCAGTCCTCGACCTCGCCCTTACTGCCATCTGTACGTCCTCTGCGCCTTCTGTGGCATTGGGCTTCAGGTGTTTATCTATCACGCCAAGTGCTTCACAATCTTACCCGAACGATGAAGCAAGTTTATGCTGCCCACACGCGTAAGGTGTGTCTCGTGTATGTGTCGAATGCATGATGCTTGTTCTCAGCTTCTGTCGGTAACCATAGCGAATCTCTCGTTTGGTGAACATTGCATGGCAATCTGCACTACCACCGACTCTCGGCGCCATCTGCTTGACCGGATTCT
>QFDY01000503.1:0-77948 GCA_003315925.1 Lactarius sp. MG121 | reverse complement strand
CGGAGCTAGTTCACTTAAGGGCTCCGTGAGCCCTTAGCACAAAAGGCGAATAGAAGTGGTGGTATTGGAAGAAGACCAAGATGGGGATCCTGGTCCGTACTACTATGAGCTTAAGTACACGTAAGGGAGCTAGTTCTGGCTCCGCTCGAACTCGTAAGTAGCCAATGGCGTATGTAGCGTGAACCCTAGTACAACTATCCTAGGGATCGGTCATCTGTCACGTAATACCGATATCGTACAACAATAGGAGTCGGAGAGGGAAGCATAAGCATCAACACGTACAACAATGGAACTTATCAGTCAGCGGGAACACGAGGCAGTAAGATCCGAAGTCCATGACGTATTACTACTAACGCGCCGAGTCATTACGAGCGTGTCAGAGTTCACAACCGGTCCGGTCAGTCCGAGAACGAAACGTAACACTAAAGATATGCCCAAGTTCCAAATTGGGGATCAAGTGTGGCTAGAAGGACACCACCTATGTACTCATCAACCAATGGTGAAACTCGCAGCAAGAAGACACAGCCCTTTTAGGGTAGCTCAGGTGATGTCTGCAGTCAACTATCGCTTGGAACTTCCCATGCAGTGGCAGATACACCCAGTGTTCCATGTGGACCTCCTTATGCCCTATTGAGAGACACCTACACATGGACCCAACTATCAGTGCCTGCCACTGGATCTAGTAGGTGGTGAAGAAGAATATGAGGTCGAGAAGATTCTAGACTCTTGGCAGTTCAGCAGAAGTTGCAAGTTGCAGTATTTGGTCAAATGGAAGGGATACCCAGACTTGGATAACCAATGGGTCAACAAGGACGATGTGTTTGCTGATGATGTGATTTGGGAGTTCAAAAAATCAAACCCTGCTCACGAAACACATATAAGCTGTAATGTCTACCACGGATGTTTGCCTGACTTAGGCACTTGAATAGCATGGGTTCCCTTGCGGATAGTATTGGTGGTTCTTGGGTATGTTTGGGAATATGGCCAGATGTTGGCAGAAGGTGCCGGTAGAGTCTTGGTAGGTATAAAGGGTGAAACCTATTGGGATATTAGGTGGTGGGCTGTGGACTCTCTGACATATCTCCACTGGGCTGAGTCGAGAATGTAGAAGAACTTGAAGGGTCTTGCAGTACAGGCATTGAGGTACTCAAATATGGGGTGAGACGAGGTATCAGCAGGATAAGGCTCAGTTGTAGTATCCACCATCCACAGAGTAATGAAATGGGGAAGGAGGTCACGGGGATCCCTTGGACTTTGAGGGATATGCCGGAACTAGTTCACTAAGGGATGCTTGGCCCTTGTACAGAAGATGAGTGGATGAGAGTGGTATTTGAAGAAGACCAAGATGGGGGTCCTGGCCTATACTACTACAAACTTAAATACACCTAAGGGAGCCAGTCCTAGCTCCACTCAAATGCATAAGTAGCCAATAGCGTAAGTAGGGCAAACCCTAGTACAACAGTCCTAGGGATCAGTCATCCGTATCATAGTATTGTACATGTACAACAATAGTGAACATCAGTCAGCATAGTAAGACACATCATGTACAACAATAGAAGTCATCAGTCAGCCAAACATGAGGTGGTTAGATCCAAAGTCCATGACACATTACTACTGACACATCGGGTCATCACAAACACATCAGAGTTCACAAGCGGGCCGGGCAGTCCGAGAACGAAATGTAACATAAGTTGTCACAATTTTCCTTATTCTTTCCTTGGACACCTTCATTCCTTGCTTCTCGTTCCTATGCCCCACCTTGATATCCCCATAATTCCTTATGCACCCAACCGTTTCTGATGACCTCTTTGTTGCATGATACGTCTTTACGCCCCCTTCCTTGTATATCAAAGTTCACAGCGCTCCGGTCTCAGCTGACCTGCACATGACCCTGCGCAATCACCATGTTTCTTACTATAGCTATGTCTTTGTTCCACTTTTACTCCAAACCCACATATCGCGCCATATGTTTGTTGTGTACAAACATCCTGTACTAGTATATAAGTCACACACTACCTAGCTTGTACGGTAGACTTGACTTCTTGTGTAATACCACATCGTTGTCAATCCACGAACAACTTTATGCTCGCCTTTTCGCTTGAGCACAACTTTGGTTCGCCTTTGCGCTTGAACCCCTGAACTCCCCGATTATCACCTACGTGTCTGAGGAGACCGTGTGGTGCTTGTTCATCATCAAACTTAGTCTTAACCGACTACTTCTTATCCCATTACCTCGGCCTGAGCAACTTAGTGACGTGCATGTCACACATAACGTTCCTGTGGTAACGTTACATTAAGTCAAGTCTCTCGCAACCCTGGCAACTAGTAGGAGTCACACAAAATTTCAGCCACAGTACATTGATCGGTATCTGACTGACGAACTCTCCAGCCACGAAAAGGGGGCCATAAGAAATTAATAACCAAGAGGGGTACTTCATCTTTGATGCCAAAAACCAGGAATACCACCAAGTCCACTACTTCAATGACCTTCGTCTTTGGGCTTACATTGACTACAACCCAAAACAAGGACGGTGGTACGCCTACAAAGCTGTCCCTCCACAATTCAGTGCAGGACCCCTTGGGTCAACCAACATCACAGGAATTAACGTCGACCCAGACAAATCAACCACCCTCACTCCCATACAGCCAGCGATGGCCACCAACACTCAGGTTGCCACCAGCCTTACTACCGTGGGAACCTCCGGCTCAGGCAGTGGAGACTCATATGCTACAGGAGGTCAATCGGCTGCTCAGATGAGCGGAGCAACTCATAGCTCTAGCGCCCAGCCAACGATGGGGTCGGGCAGTGGCCCAACTGCTGGACCTAGTGGAGGCATACATGGTAGTGGTGGAGGCCCACTGGGTGGTGGTGCCCCTGGTGGCGGCGGAGGTGGTCCGGGAGGTGGAGCCCCTGGAGGCGGTGCCCCAGGAGGAGGTACGCTCCCCGTGGGCCCGCCTGGGGCAATACCAGCACCGGGAGGGGGAAAACTTGGGGGCAACCCACCACCCATCTTTGATGGAAATCGAGAGGAGAGTCGAAACTTTCTTTGATCCTTTTGAATTTATTGAGGAATGAACCCAACCATCAATCAGCTTAGAGTACCCTACTCGCGAGCCATGACCTTCCTCTTGTACATGAGGGGGCATCTGGTGGATGACTGGGTAGATGAGCAGACCGCATGGCTGGACACCCAGATAGCAGGAGGAGTACTGCATAATGAAGAGAACCTATGGAACATGGTCCTTGACCAGTTCACGAACGCCTACACCGACACCACCGAACGAACCAGAGCATGCCAAGACATCGATAAATTGAAGATGATTGGCAAAGATATCGACATGTATATTGCAAAATTCCAAAATCTTGCAACAAAAGCCAGCTATAATCCAGATGAAGCCAACGTTATCAAAAAGTTCCAAGCGGGACTCCCTGACAACCTCGTGATCAATGCAATACGCTTCCAACACCCCGTTACATGGGACCAATGGAAGGCAGTGGCACAGCTCCAGCAAGCTGAGTACCTTATGTTGAAGCCCTGCCTCACGTGCAACTGACCAAACGAGAAACGAGGAGGTCACACCCAAGACCAGTGGGTCCAAGCCCTTAACAAGGTGCGTGACCCAAATTCCATGGATATTAGCTGCACTAGAGCCCACGCAACCCTCACAGATGCTGAGAAGCAAAGGATGGTCGCAGAGGGGAGATGTTTCCAATGCAGAGAAAAAGGTCATGTGTTGCGTAATTGCCCACAAAAAGGCACTCGCATTGCTCAGACTGCAAACAACGGAGGAGCGCCTCCTCCCGTCCCCGCTACCCCTGCAGTATTGCCTCCCCCCCTCATTACTCAAGTTGCCATATCAGCAAACCGTGTACTGTTGAATGATGAAGCAGCTGACGCTCAGATCGCAGCGCTGGCCACTCAGCCAAAAGAAGTGCGGGACCTCTTGGTGGAGAAGCTTTTTGGAGGAAAGGATTTTCCAAACACCTGAACCCGTCGGCCTGGGCAAAGGCGCTACACATGTATTATAGCAGATATCGATCCATGCAAATCCCAGTTCTTTTCAAATCTGCAAACATGATGGCTGAATGACAGGTCCTGTTGGACTCTGGAGCAACTGACAACTTTATTTGTGTGGAACTGCTCAAACGAACACATCTCAGAACCTGACCTGTCTCCGTTCCTATTACCATATGGAATGTTGATGGAACTTACAACCGAGACGGCGCAATAACCCAGTACACTGATTTAGCAGTGCGGACTGGTGAGCGCATGAAGACACTTCATTTCCTAGTAACCAATCTAGGAAAGGATGAAGCGATCCTGGGCTACCCTTGGTTCTTGGCCTTCGAGCCTTCGATAGAGTGGAGAAATGCCACACTGAACAAAAAATTCCAACCAGTCATAATCTCCAGCCTGAACCTCCAGAGCGACGCCATGCCCATGGAAGCCGCTATTAGGGCCCTAGAGGCATACAAGCTCGATGAGGAGGTGTGGGAGCAGGTTGTGAACAAAGAGTCAGAGCCAAGCATTACCTTCTTGCGAAAAATGACCACCACATCAGAACTCGCTCAGCAGGAAGCGGCTAAAAGGCAGATCCAAATGTTTGAGGAAATGGTTCCTCCAGAATACTGGCCACACCGCAAGGTGTTCAGCGAAGAAGTGTCACACCGCTTTCCCCCATCCCACATATGGGACCATGCCATCAACTTACTGCCAGACGCACCCGCTGCCCTTGATTGTAAAGTGTATCCCTTGACCATGAACGAAGGAGAAGCACTCACAGCTTTCCTGAACGAACAACTCAAAAAGGGGTACATCCAACCCTTGAAGTCCACCTACACATCACCTTTTTTCTTCATCAAAAAGAAAGACGGGAAACTACGACCAGTACAAGACTATCGACACCTCAACGAACTCACCGTAAAGAACCACTACCCTCTTCCGCTCATACCCAAACTTGTTGATCGCATTCGAACCGCGCATTTGTACTTGAAGCTAGACATTTGCTGGGGGTACAATAATGTTCACATTCAAGAGGGAGACAAGTGGAAAGCGGCATTCAAAACCAACCAAGGGTTGTTCGAGCCGCGTGTCATGTTCTTTGGCCTCACAAACTCCCCTTCCACCTTCCAAACAATGATGGACACCATCTTTCACAACCTTATCCTAACAAACGAAGTTGTCATATACATGGATGACATCCTCGTTGCCACTGCCAACAACGAGAACCACCATCGGAAGATCCTCCATGAAGTATTGCAGCTTTGTGAAGAACATGACCTCTATGTGAAACCAGAGAAGTGCAAATTCGAGGTCTATGAAACCGAGTACCTTGGTCTCATCATTGGGCATGGACGACTGCGGATGGACCCTGTCAAAGTTCGAGGAATCCAAGAATGGCAACCACCGAAAAGCATTAAGGAGGTTCGTGCGTTCCTGGGATTCTGCAACTTCTACCGAAGATTCATATGGGGATTCTCTCAACTTGCCCAACCCCTCCATGACCTCACGAAGAAGGACGTCCAGTGGCATTGGGGAGACACACAACAGAACACCTTTGAAGACATTAAAAGGCACATATGTGAGGAACCAGTACTCTTATTCCCAGACCTCACAAAACCATTCAAGCTAGAAGTTGACATGTCGAACGTAGCAGTAGGGGCAGTGCTGAACCAACTAGGCCCCGACCAGAAGTTCCACCCAGTAGCCTTCCATTCCAAATCATTTACAGCAACAGAGCGAAATTACGACATCTATGATCGGGAGTTGTTGGCAGTGGTTAAGGCACTACGAGCATGGAGAACGTACCTTGTAGGATCCCCCCATAAAATCATTATCTACACTGACCATGCCAACCTCCAATACTGGAAGGAGCCCCGAAAGATCAACTGAAGAGTCGTGCAAGAATTCCTAGAACTGTCAGAATACGACTTTATTCTGAGACACATAGCAGGAACAAAGAACGCGCGCGCTGACGCTCTGTCCAGGCAGTCAGACAATGAGTCCAATGAAAAAGACAACGCCGACATCGTCATCCTACCAGCAGAGCAATTCGCCCAAGCCACCCAAATATCAATATGTGATATGGACATTTGGTCCCGGGTGGCTCAGAACGCTGGTAAGGAGGAAGCTGCACGATGGGCCGAACACCACAACCTCAAATTACATAATGGGCTGTGGTGGAAAGACGAGGCATTAGTCGTTGTTGGGGACAACGATCTTAAGCAGGGGGTAATCGCTTTCTTTCATGACTCTCCAAGCATGGGCCACCCTGGAATTGCCAATACACGCGAACTAGTGCGACGTGACTATTGGTGGCCCACCATACGAGAAGACATTGAAGAGTATGTTAAAGGGTGTGCCGTATGTCAGGCCAACAAAAACCCCACCTATTCCCTATATCCACCAACCCCGAAGCAGAACCGTTCAAAGTCGTTGCCATGGACTTCATCACTAAACTACCCCCATCCCAGGGATTCAACTCCATCCTTACGATCACCAATCACAACTGCTCAAAAGCCACAATCTTCATACCCTGTCACAAAACCATCACTGCTGAAGGAGTAGCACGGTTATACCTCCAGCACATCTATCTGCACTACGGGATACCCTGCAAGCTTATCATGGATAGGGACCCACGATTCACATCCGCATTCATGAAGGGGCTGTGCAGCATACTCGGGATACAACAGAACATCTCCTCTGCATACCACCCCCAGATGGATGGCCAATTGGAGTGCACCAACCAGTGGCTGGAACAGTACTTATGTCATTGGAGCAATGTTCAACAGGACAACTGGGCAGAGGCACTCCCAGTGGCACAGTTTGCGCACAACTCCTGGCCAAACGCGACAACAAAACACTCCCCATTCTCACTCATCATGGGATGGGAACCACGAACAACATGGGTCTTGAAACCTACACCAGTACCATCAGTTGACCAATGCCTAGACAAAATGGTCATAAGGTGACAGCATGTGCAGGACTGTATCAAACACACACAAAACCTTATGGCAAAGAAGGGAAGAAGCTGCTTCATCCCTTATGCCAAAGGGACCCAGGTCTGGCTAGAAGGAATGAACTTGAAAACCTTCTACCCCACTGTGAAACTAGCCCCCAAATGTCATGGTCCCTTCCAAATCAAGAAGGCCTTATCTGCAGTAATGTACAAGTTGGAGCAACCACCCACGTGGAAGATACATCCGGTGTTCCATGCGAACCTCCTGACACCATATAAGGAGATGGAACTGCATGGGGAAAACTTCCCACACCCCCTTCCTGAACTCGTGGATGGAGAAGAGGAGTTCGAAGTGGAGCAAGTCATGGGGTCATGACTCCATGGGTGAGGGCGCAAGTTGCAATTCCTAGTTAAGTGGAAGGGCTTTCCCATGAGCGATAGCACATGGGAACCAGCTGACCATGTCAAACATGTGCCTGACGCAATTGCCAACTTCTATCGCCGACACCCTATGGCAGATGGAATGGGACGCAAGTTATAAGAGACAAACCATCGAACAACAATTCTCCCATCCACCATGATGACTCCCATTCCCCACAACACCACCCCAGCCAACGACTGACCACGCCCCCCATCAGCCCTGATCCTTGAATGACTCACAGTCCCCTCCCAGTCTGAAGGGATCCCAACACCATTTGTATCCCAAACCCCATACTCAGTCGTCCCTTCCTGACCTCCGACCCCTGTGCTGGCCATTGCACTCAATGTTTCCCCCACTAGTCCCACACCCCCACCATCTTCCCCACCACCACTTGAACCCATGGTAGCACCCCTCTTAGAGGCCCCTCCAGGCGTTACACCTGTCATCCCTGTGTCACAGCTTGCATCTGAACTGCCCCATCCCTACTCGCTGATGCCTGCTGTCTCCCCTCGTCAATTATGACTGGACCCTTGGCTCGCATCTTTAGATGATGACGAGGAGCCAATTGATGAAGGGGATGATGAGGAGTCTGATGACCCTGGCCTCCCATTCTTTCTTAATGCCCCCGACACGCCATTCTTTTTCCCCCTCATGCTCCCGCTCGAGGACGATGTCACGAAAGTCCTGGCAAAGTATATCTACTACTGCCGCGACTATCGGGAAATCATCAGAACTCTGGGAAGGGGGAAACCTTGTTACTGCCAGGAGGTTTATCTGTCAACACCCTGACTGTCAGCCATGCACCTGGTCATCTCCCCTCACCAACTCACAGTCTTCAGCCTGCAAGACCCTCATGCTTGTTGAGCGGGCAGCACTAACAGCGAGACAAAGATAGCAAGAAGCTAAAGGACAAAAGCAACTTCAGAGGTAGGAGAAACTCTATTTAGCAGCGCTACACACCTAAAGGACAAAAGCACTACAGTAGCGTCAGTAAGGTAGTGAGGCTTAGAGTACAAGAGGCCACTTACACTTCAGAGGTAGAAGAAACTCTGAAGTGTATGGGCGAAAACAGCAGTCCTTATATACAGGATGCTTAGCTAATAATGGTCTGTGCGCACTGGTGATCCAAACAAAATACACCTGGTCTGTGCGCCAGAGGGAGAAATGCCATTGGAGGGCAAAGAACAATAGAGCCGCCTAAAGCGGTTAAGTCCGGTATCTTAACAATAAGAACAATAAGAACCTAATAAGGATCTAAACAATAAAGATAAACAATAACCAGTCCATACAAGTCCAGAAGTCCAAATCTAACCATAAGGGTCAGATACCGTATAAGGCAGGGAATGACTCAATCATATCCCACGAGACATGTGACTTGAATCAGTCGCGTCTCAACATCCCTCCATGATAGAGGCAGTCCATTTGGAGATAAGAATGGGTGGTAGATGGTGATGAGAGCGTGTGTCAAGTTTCAACAAAGTTCTCAACATAAGAACTGTGCAAGAGTCTACAGGAGTTCGGGATAGAGATCCCTAGATCACCTGACTTAAAGTGTCATAAAGGACAACTTTTTGAAGTCCAGGGAATACTCCATATAAGACAGAGAGAAAGGTCTCTCTTCTGCAGAGATAAGACTCATCTTATTCTGCCTTGACACTTCATCAACAACCTTATAAAACAGGTTCATCAACCTGAATTTCTGATAGATGTGGATCCTATCCACGATCTATTCTCTCCAAATCTAAACCAACCCAACATCATTAACCAGCTTCTTGAAGGTTTCTCTTGGTAGAGACTTAGTAAGTCCGTCTGCTACCATATCCTTTGTAGGGGTGCGTATCAGGTCTATGACCTTGTTTTCTACATACTCCCTTACAGTGTGGTGTTTGATGGGGATGTGTTTGGACTGTCTCCCTGTGACTGGATTTAGGGCTAAGTCTACAGCACCCTTATTGTCACAGTGAAGAGGTATGGGGGAGGATACCTCATACCCCAGTTCCTCTAAGAACGTCCTATACCACTGGGCTTGGTTTGCAGCCTCAGAGAGGCTCATATACTCAGCCTCTGTGGTGGACTGGGCGACCGTCTTTTGCTTTCTGGTATACCAGGAAATGGCACCATGTGCAAGTAGGTAGACGTAGCCCAAGGTGGAGTGGCGGTCTTCCTGATCTCCCCAGGAAGAGTTGCAGTAGCCATGAAGGCCTTCTCCACTGTTCCCTCCAGCATATCGCAACGATAAGTCCTTTGTTGTATTCAGGTATGCCAGTACATATTTGGCAAGGCGCAGATGCTGCTGGGAGGGATTGGAAGCAAATTGGCTAAGGCACGCAACAGCAAAAGAAATATCAGGTCTGCTTCCAATCTGTGCATATAGCAGAGACCTGATTATCTGTTGATACTTCTTTATCTCAGAAGTAGAGGCTTGATGTTCATGTTTGATCAAGTGAGCCTCAGCGCCAGAGGGAAGAGGGGTATATACTGGGTTGGAATTCCTCATTCCGAACCTTTCAACTATGTCTCTGATGTAATCTGATTGGTTGATTTCCATGGTGCGGTTAGCACGATCTCTGGTGATGTTAACACTGAGATAATATTGGATCTCTCCCAGATCAGTCATCTCGTATCAACTAGATAGAGATGCCTTCAGATCATTGATCATGTCCATAGAGTTTCCCAGTATAGTGATATCATCTACATATAAGATGACAAAAAGTGATCCACCCCCCTCTTGGAGATGGTACACATATACTCCTGCATCAGAGTACGTCCACGTAAAGCCGAGTTCAGTAAGAACTCCATGGAACTGTAGATTCCATGCGTGGGAGGCCTGCTTCAGACCATAGAGGGCTTTCTGAAGCCGACACACCATGTGTTCAGAGCCAGCTGTGACAAAACCGACTGGTTGCTCCATATAAATTTCCTCATCCAGTTCCCCATGAAGGAACACCGATTTGACATCCATCTGGTGGATTTCCCAATCCTCTAGTGTAGCTAATGCCAAAAGGAGTCGTAGTGACTCAAAACAGGCAACTGGAGAGAAGGTTTTGTCAAAGTCCACCCCCTCTTGTTGGGTGAACCCTTTTGCCACTAGCCTAGCATGAAAGCGTCCATCCGCTTTCTTCTTAAAGACCCACTTGCACTTAACCACCTTCCTTCCAGCAGGAAGGGGCTCCAAACGCCAGACTTGTAGCTTTTCCAGGGCATCCAGTTCATATCGGCATGCCTCTTGCCACTCGTCTGCATATTCAGACTCCATGGCCTGCTTGAAGGTCTGAGGATCCCTATAGCCAGGGGCCTCTGCCGCGTTCAGCAAGTCCATCATTGTAAGCCTACTGCTTCCCTGCACAAAATTTGTCATTATCCTCATTGTAGTAGCGAGGATTCTGACGCCTCGTCTTTGTGCTACGCCTAGGGTGAGGAGGCGAAGTGACCTGCTCAGTCCTCGGGCTTCTAGGGGTATCCCTAGGAGGGCTGACTTCCCTATTAAAATTAGGGGCAGGGATTGGCTGGGACACCATAGGTGGCCAGTTTTGCCTTGTACGGGTAGGTACAGGAGGGGAGGTAGCAGGGGGTGCAGAAGGGGGAGTCTGATAGATCGTCTGATCTTGTGGAGCTGGGGTGGCATTAGGTGGGGTGCTAGGCTGTTGTCCTTGCAGAGGGGGTACCTCCGGCACCTGTATGGTAGGGGGAGCCACATTGGTTGGTGGCGCCTGAGGTGCTGTGGCAACAGCTGGTAGAGGCTGATCAAGCACTCTTATGTAGATTGTACCACCGGTTGAGTCAGAGACTTCTTGTTCCGGCACTGGTGTTGTATATTGGTGAGGGATCAGGTCACCACGGGACGGGAAGACGTCTTCATCAAATGTAACATCTCGTGAAGAGATGAAGCGTCAGCTATGTCTGTCCCATAATTTATAGCCCTTGGAAAGGGCTTCATAGCCCACAAACATGGCTTCCTTTGATTTAGGATCTAACTTTTGCCAGTTGTGTTCTGGTACATGGTAGTAGGCTTTGCAGCCAAATACTCTAAAGTACGAGACATCTGGAACTGTACCATTCCAGAGCTCTAGCAGAGTTCTCCACTTATTAGAATGAGTGGGAGTGCGATTGTAAATGTGCACAGCAGTTTCAACTGCTTGTTCCCAAAAACCAAGGCTAAGGCCGGCATGATGTAGCATGCTGGTGCCTTTTTCCATAACCGTACGGTTAAAACGCTTGGCTCTCCCATTCTGTTGTGGAGAATATGGCATTGTGAGATGATGCTCAATGCCTGCTTCTATGTGCTTAAGATCATTGTTGACATACTCGCCACCTCGATCAGAGTGTAAGGATTTGATGGGCTTATTTAACTGTTTTTCAGCCCACGCCTTGTAGTGTAGGAAGGCGTCCTTAAACTGATCCTTAGATTTCATAAAGATGACGACTGCGGCTTTAGAAAAGTCATCTATGAAGGTGGCAAAGTATTTGTTCCCCTGGATAGAATTACTCTGAAGGGGTCCAACAAGGCCACTGTGAATGATCTTAAGGTGACCCCCGGCACATTTCATGGAAGGAGGGAATGGAAGGTGGGTGGATTTGCCTAGTTCACAACCAAGGCAGGGTCCATCTCCCACTGAGGCATCCGAAATTACGAGGCCTTTTACAGCCTCAGGAGCATGTCTCTTTAGCGCTTCTTTGGACGTATGGCCCATGCACTTATGCCAGACATCTAGGCTAGCAGATGCAGGTGCTTTGACAGAATTCAATGTATGATTGTCAAGCCAATAAAGATTGGCAGCCTTATGTCCTTCCGCAATAGTCTCTCCTTTATATCTGATTGCGAAGGAGGTGGAATCAAAGCTGACTAGAGCACCCTTGTCTGTTAGGGCACTGGTGGAGAGGATACGCGAATGTGTATTTGGGAGGTGCAACACATTGGAGATTTTGAGGTCATAGCCTCTGTTGGTGCAGATTGTAATAGTACCCGTTCCAACGCTCTTTAGAAGAGAGCTATCTCCTAGTAGGACTTTGATACCTTCGTGAGGTGTATAGGTGTCGTAATCCTCAATGTAAGGGGTGAAATGTGTTGATGCTCCACTGTCCATCATCCATCTTGATTCCACTCGTGCATGGTTAGTGCACATCATGTAAAGGGAGACTTGAGGTGCTTCATGCACCTCCTCTATTTTTCCAGAGCCATTGACTATAGTAAAAAGTCGGCTCTTAGGTACTGGTACTGTATTTGTAATTCTATCTGCCAGTACAACGTCCGGTGTCCCAATCATGGCGTTCTGGGCAGCCTTGCACTGCTGCCCAGCCTTCCCCTTCTTGGCGTTCTCCTGGTCCCTTTTGAGTTTAAAACAGTCCGGCTTTTTATGGCCGGCCTTGTGACAGTAATGGCAGATAATATCCGCTGAGGCGGAACTGCCTGAATTGGGCGATGGTTGCGCCTTTGGGGGGCGCGAACCAGAGGCCCGCTTGATAGGGGCCACCTTGTTAAGGGTGGCAGAGGGACCGGAGAGGCAAGACTCCTCATTGATGAACCTATTGATCAGGTCCTGAGGGAGTAAATTTGCAGGGGGGCCAGTGGCGAGTATGGTGCTGGTGATTGTGGAATAGGAGGGGGGAAGTGCGTCTAGTAGAATAAAAGACATTTGCATGTCTGAGACCGCCATCCCATTCTCCTGAAGGGTATTCCTCAAGTCCAACATTTTCTGGAGTTGAGGGAGGAAGGGACAACCTTCCTGTAGCTTGGTGTTGACCAAGCCTACCCATAGATTAAAAGTGGCCATAGAGCCAACTGCACCATACAACACCTCCAACTGCACGAACTTGTCATGCACTGTTGGAAAAAGAACTTGGGACGTAATCCCAGATAGAACTTCTGTGGTAACAGATAGATATAAGAGGCCAATGATGACCTCCTCTTGTTTGTTCCACAAGGCCATCATGGCCAGCCCTGCGTCCGTGGGACCAGTGGGACCAGCAACACCTGCAGCCAAGGCAGGGTGCTGGGGGATCACACCAGGGTTATCATGTGTGAGGTGCCTGGAGCAACCATTCATCAACATGAGGGATGTAAAGGTCTGAGCCCAGGACTGCCAGTTAGTGTCATCCAGTTTGGCAAGCTGAACAGACGGGGGGAAGACGAGGGTGAATTGAACCATTTGAGATGTTTGTTAAACCTGGTTCTGAGGAGGTGTCAGAACCAGTCCAGATCTTGATAGGAAAGGTAGCGGTCCAGCCATAAGAGCGCTATAACTCCATAACACTCAAGGTGTCATGCCTCAAGCGTGCGTCTTGGGGAATACTACGTGTGCAAATCATATAGTAGATAACTAGTCCACTCCTGTCCACTTGTTACCATGGGGACCTTCAAAGAAGGGCAAGCAGTCTTAGTGATAGCTTTAATCAGGGTCAAGCAGAGTCATGCCTGAGGTACTTCCTGGCAAAGGGTTTCCCGGAGGTCATGTCCTAACCTTTAGGCCATCCTCAGGGGCTACTCAGGTTCACCGGTGGACAGGGGGTAGTGCCCTAGAGAGGATCCAACAGCGAGTTCCAAGAGGAAAGATGAGGATCAACTCCAACATCATTTCCAATTGCCATCTGTGGAGTCTCTAGACCAGACCAATAAGGGTCTTAGCACTAATGTAAGTAGTTTCTAATTATAGTAGCGACTCCTAGTTGTGTCAGAGGGAAGGACTTCTGGGTTTGACTATTAACCAGGCCTTCACACCCCTTAAAGAGACCCAGGTATTAACCGAGTATCTCCCAACCATTAGAGTGGCCTATAGCCGCAAGGGTCTTCCCCTATTGGCCTATGAAAGCACTTCCGGACGAAAACCGGGTATAGAAAATAAGTAGTGAGGATAGTGCGCACAGAGGAGCTTAAGGATGCATCTGCTGACTTAACAGCTCCCTAGCGCCTTTTGCGAGAACCTCCTTAAGAGGCTAGCCAGAATGGCACAACATTCATAAATGCTGGTGGACAAGAAAGGAATGTGTTGAGGAAGAGGATAGAATGATGCTCACTGAGGGGATAGGTGATGACAAGAGTGTGGTCGCAGAGAGAGCAAGTGACACAAGGTAGATCTGGGTAATGGCTGTTAGTATGAGCATCCAGGGCCCATAACCTGTTGAGCGGGCAGCACTAACAGTGAGACAAATATAGCAAGAAGCTAAGGACAAACAGTAAACTTTAGAGGTGAAGAAAACTCTATAGCAGCGCTACACACCTAAGGACAAACAGTAACTAGACTAATGTCAGCGTAAGGTAGAGAGGCTTAGTAGTGAAGGGACTTACACTTCAGAGGTGAAGAAAACTCTGAAGTGTATGGGCGAAAACAGCAGTCCTTATATACAGGATGCTTAGCTAATAATGGTCTGTGCGCACTGGTGATTCAAACAAAATACACCTGGTCTGTGCGCCAGAGGGAGAAATGCCATTGGAGGGCAAAGAACAATAGAGCCGCCTAAAGCAGTTAAGTCCGGTATCTTAACAATAAGAACAATAAGAACCTAATAAGGATCTAAACAATAAAGATAAACAATAACTGGTCCGTATGAGTCTGGAAGTCCAAATCTAACCATAAGGGTCAGATACTGTATAAGGCAGGGAATGACTCAATCATATCCCACGAGACATGTGACTTGAATCAGTCGCGTCTCAACAATGCTGTCACTATTAACAAGGTACTGAGTGAGCTCAAAAACCCCCGCTTGTCCATGGAGGTTGCGAGGTTGCGGCAGTGCCTCAGGGACAAGATCGCCCTGGATGTGCGACGGGCGGACCTGCAACGCCTTGAACAAGAGGCCACAAGGGACCAGTTCCACCTAGATGCCAAGCTACAGGGCATCACGAAGCACATGCAGTACGCAGGCACCATCCCCCTCATCACTGATAAGTTCGTCGAACTCACCACTTGCCCCGTATGCCCCCACCACTATTTCCCCAAGCTCCCTCTTGTACTGCGTTCAGGTGGACCTTCAGAGATGCCCCGTCTTATGGACAGACCCAGTCGAACTCAGAAGCAGCGTAAGTGCTACTTATGCAAGAAGCGGGGCCACAAGATGAGTGAGTGCCCCAATTGGCATCCAGCTGGGGAATGCACGTGGTGTGCAAGCCGGGCCCATGCGTCCAAGAATTGCCTCATTCATTGACTTGCACCCATCACCCCCACCTTTGAGGAGCCCTCCAAGCACCCCCGCTGGTGCGGGAAGTGCCTGAGGTTCAACGCACGGCATGATGAGATCGAGTGTCCACAGTACGAGATGTGTAGGAGGTGTGGAGAGTGCAGGAGGTACTTGTTCCTCCGGCAGCATGTATGCCTGGTGGATGACCGGGATGATGAAACTAACAACCCCAGCACTGATGTGTACGATTACGTCGGCAGTGACTGAAGTCGTGGCGACTTCAGGTCTAACAGGGGGGTAATGTCATGATTTTCCTTATTCTTTCCTTGGACACCTTCATTCCTTGCTTCTCGTTCCTATGCCCCACCTTGATATGCCCATAATTCCTTATGTGCCCAACCATTTCTGATGACCTCTTTGTTGCACGATACATCTTTATGCCCCCTTCCTTGTATATCAAAGTTCACGGCACTCCGGTCTCAGCTGACCCGCACATGACCCTGCGCAATCACCATGTTTCTTACTATAGCTATGTCTTTGTTCCACTTTTACTCTGAACCCACATATCGCGCCATATGTTTGTTGTGTACAAACATCCTGTACTAGTATATAAGTCACACGCTACCTAGCTTGTACAGTAGACTTGACTTCTTGTGTAATACCACATCGTTGTCAATCCACGAATGACTTTATGCTCGCCTTTTCGCTTGAGCACAACTTTGGTTCGCCTTTGTGCTTGAACCCCTGAACTCCCCAATTATCACCTACATGTCTGAGGAGACTGTGTGGTGCTTGTTCATCATCAAACTTAGTCTTAACCGACTACTTCTTATCCTGTTACCTCGGCCTGAGTGACTTAGTGACGTGCATGTCGCACATAATGTTCCTGTGGTAACGTTACATAAGTGCAGGAAAATCCCAAGAGATGTCCCCATCTTCCCCTCTCATTCCCACTACTCATGCATCCTCAATCCCCAGCTCAATTCCGCTATGTCGTTGATACCAGTCTCACAGCTCCTTACCAAGTACAGTACACACCATCGTCACCCCTGTCGTCTACCCTCTCCCTTCACCAACAAGGAAGTCGTCTTACTTCCCCTGCATCATCCCAAGTTCCTTCACTGTCCCCCACTCTTTATTCCGAGACCGATCAGCCCAGCCAATTCGGGAGCAACTATGTCCCCACCAGAGCGCCTACTCCAGCAGGCAACAAACAGGGCTACATGCCCAGCCGACCAGTCTCCCCACTGGGCCCTGACAAGGGCGGGGATCCATACGACCCAGCTGAGCATCTCGAAATGCATCTGTATCTGCATTACACCACCCATCTCACCATGACACACTTGGAAACCCCCCCACTATGCAGACCCACCGGGGAAGCTCTCACACTACCAGCGCCACCTCAATCCGTGCTTTGCTGTGATCAAGAAGAGAAACATGTGCAGGAGGCTGAGGATCGGCTGGAGACCCCCCCTCCAAGGGGATATCAGTTCAATCAGGGAGTACATTACATTCCTTTCCAGATCTGGGATGCTCAAGAATGTCTTTGGCCAGCCCAGTATACTCAGCTTATCCTCACTGCCAACCCTTTTGTCCTGGCCTTCTGCGCTGGGAACAACCAACAATATGGGATATAACCCCTGTGCCAACTGGACCAATTAACCATCCCCTATCCCACAAGTAGCACTCAGGGTCAAACAGTTCAAGGAACTCTGTCAGCACACACAGTCACTGATGATCAAAGTGCAGCAGGGGTGGATCAAGGCCAAAGATATGCCCAAGTTCCAGATCAGAGACCAGGTGTGGCTGGAAGGACGCCATCTACATACCCATCAACCAACCATGAAACTCACTGCATGAAGGCACGGCCCCTTTAAGGTTGCTCAGGTGATGTCCACAGTCAACTACCACCTCAAACTTCCCACACAATGGCAAATCCACCCAGTGTTCCATGTGGACCTCCTTATGCCCTACCACAAGACACCCACGCATGGACCCAACTATCAGTGCCCACCACCGGATTTGGTAGGGGGTGAGGAAGAATACAAAGTCAAGAAGATTCTAGACTCTCGGCATTTCAGCAGAAGTTGCAAGCTGCAGTATTTGGTCAAATGGAAGGGATACCCAGACTCAGACAACCAGTGGGTCAACAAGGATGATGTGTTTGCTGATGATGTGATTTGGGAATTCAAAAGTTCAAACCCCACTTGCAAGACACATATAAGCACAGGGAAATCCCAAGAGATGTCTCCATCCCCTTCTCCCACTCTCACCAACACTCATGTGATCTCCCCCTCCCCAGCTCACTTCTGCTATGTCATCCATCCCGATCTCGCAGCTCCTTACTGAGCACAGTCCATGCCATCGTCACCCCTGTTGTCTACCCTCTCCCTTCACCAACAAGGAGATCGTCCTCCTTCCCCATGGCATCCCGACTTCCTTCACCGTCCCCCACTCTTTATTCCAAGACCAACCAGCCCAGTCACCTTGGAAGCAGCTATGTACTGACCAGAGCGCCCACTCCAGAGTGTGACAAACAGGGCTATGTGCCCAGCTGACCAGTCTCGCCACCAGGTCCCGATGAAGGTGGGGACCCATATGACCTGGCCGAGCACCTTGAGCTGCATCCATATCTACATTACACCACCCATCTCACCTCAATGCACTCGGAAACCCCCCCACTATGCAGACCCACTGGGGAAGCTCTCACATTACTGGTGCTGCCTCAACCTGTGGTTCACCATGATCAAGAGGAGGAACATGTGCAGGAGGCCAAGGATCGGCTGGAGACTCCCCCTCCCTGGGGATATCAGTTCAATTGGGGAGTACATTACATTACATTCTTTTCCAGATCCAGGATGCTCAAGAATGTCTTTGGCCAGCCCGGTATACTCAGCTCATACTCACTGCCGATCCCTTCATCCTGGCCTTCTGAGCTGGGAATGACCAACAGTATGGCAAACCTGTCCATGCCGCTCCCTATTTTGAGGGACAGTCCTCTACCCCCACTTACACCAACAACGACCTCACGTTCCTGCTCTCCAACATGGGACTAGTCGACTCAGTTGACCAGGCACTCCTTCACATGAAGGACCTCCCTCTTGTAGCCAAGGTGCACCGCTACTGGTGCATGACCCTTGGTTGGCACACCCAACAGCATTGAGTGGTGGTGGAGCAGATAAAACTGGAGAGGATCGAGGTAGAGAGGAACTGGTGCATAGCCCATCTCCAGTGTGCTCATGTAATTGACTGCATCGAGAATGAGCGGTCCGCACTTCATTGTGGACCCCAGGTGGAGGAAGATGCCAAGGAGATTGAGGTGATCCACCACATGTGCTCTCTTGGCACTAACCCCCTCATGGTCATGCATGGTCAAGCTGGGGCTTGAACCTGAAAAGGGGGTGATGTTACATTTCATTCTCAGACTGCCTGGCCTAGTTGTGAACTCTGATGTGTTCATGATGACCCGATGTGTCAGTAGTAATGTGTCATGGACTTCAGATCTATGTGCCTCGTGTTTGGATGACTGATGTCTCTTATTGTTGTACATGATGTGTCTTACTATGCTGACTGATGTTCTCTATTGTTGTACGTGTACGATAATATGATACAGATGACTGATTCCTAGGATCATTGTAGTAGGGTTCACACTACTTATGCTATTGGCTAGGATGTAGTTCGAGTGGAGCTAGAACTGACTCCCTTACCTGTATATAAGGTTCACTGTAGTCAGACCAGGATCCCCATCTTGGTCTTCTTCAAATACCACTTCTCTCTACTCGTCTTCTATACAAGGGCCAAGTGTCCCTTCATGAGCTAGCTCCGGCATATCCCTTTAAGACCAAGGGGATCCCTGTGACCTTCTACCCCATTCCAACTCCTTGTGGATGGTGGATAGCATGACTGAGACTTATCCCAACGATACTTCATGTCACCTCATATTTGAGTACCTTAATGCCCACACCATGTGCCCCTTCAAGTGTTTCTACATCCTCAACTCAGCTGAGTGGCGATTTGTTAGAGGAGTCTGCACCCCTCCACCCAACATCCCTATAGGCTTCACCCTCTATATGTACCGAGACTCCACCGGTACCTTTTGCAGACACCCCACTGTCTTTCCAGACATCTCCGAGAACCACCAATACTACCCACAAGGGAACCCACATTACTCAAGTGCCTAAGTCAGGCAAACGTCCGTGGTAGACGTTACACACACAAACTGAGCTGAGGGCCCTGGCACAGGCATGGAAGAGGGCAGTAGTGGTGGGGTACTGGTGCATTTGCAATGCCATTTGGTGGGTTGGGAGGAAGGTGCCTTTGCACCATCAGTTGTGCTAGTGACGCAGGCACATGTGTCCACGTTCTGGGCTGCCATCCATGTGTCTGGGGCAGCATTCTTGTAACATTACCACAGGAATGTTATGCATGACGTGTGCTTCACTAAGTCACTCAAGCTGAGGTAATGGGATTTGGAGCAGTCGGTTAAGACTGAGTCAGGTGATGCACAAGTGCCACACAGTCTCCTCAGACATGCAGGCAGTAGCAGGGGTTCTGGGGTTCAAGTGCAAAGGCAAACCAAAGTCGTGCTCAGGCAAAAGGGGCAAGCGTAAAGTCATTCACTAGATGACAGTGATGTGGTATTACACAAGAAGTCAAGTCTACTGTACAAGCTAGGTAGTGTGCGACTTATATACTAGTACAGGATGTTTGGCCATGACAAACATATGACACAATACTTGGGTTCAAGACATAAAGGGGACAAGGTCACAGTCATAATGAGGAAGGGTGGAGATTATGCAGGGTCATGTGCATGTCAGCTGAGACTGGAGTGCCATGAACTTTGATATACAAGGAAGGGGGCATAGAGAAGTATCATGGGGAGAAGAGATCATGGAAAACAGCCAGGCACATAAGAAGATATGGGTGTAACAAGGTGGGATGGGGAAATAGCAAGTGAAGGAATGAGCATGTCTGAAAGATAAGGAGAAATTGTGACAATTCTTGCCAGACCAAAGCCCTCCACTGTAGGGGTTGGTGTTCTTCACACAGGGTTGCTTGCAATTGAGCATCCCAATTCATTCTGCTGCTAGGGGGCCAGGTGATGAACTGTTGGTGGGATGTGTTCTCTTCCATCACTTTGCCCCCATTTGCTTGGCAGTCTCTGTCCAGGTATGCTGATTAGGTGGGAGGTCTTTCCTATCTGGGAATGGACTCTGGGAAGTGCACAAATTTTGAATTACTGCTGTGAGATGTAACTCCACCAGCCAAAGACTCCAGATGGTCCCTGGTGAGGAAGGCGGCCCATCACTTAGCATAATGCTCCCATACTGGTGTGATGTAGTGGGGTCATTGTTTTTTCACAGTGTGATAATTCCAAAATGGACTTAAAGTTTAATTAGAATTACTTTTTAATTATGGATTGTGCAAAATCATTAAGTATTAGTCACTGCTTTTTCCCAGTTATTCATGTGAAAAAATGGGATTATGTTGTCAGTGTGGTGTCCACATGTCCCTGCATTGTGGTGGCCACCAGGGTGTAATGTTACCACAGGAACATTATGCACAATGTGTGCTTCACTAAGTTGCTCAGGCCAAGGTAATGGGGGTGCATAACAGTCAGTTAGGACTGAGTCAGGTAATGAACAAGTGTCACACAGTCTCCTCAGACATGCAGACAGTAGCAGGGAAGTCAGGGGTTCAAGTGCAAAGGTGAACCAAAGTTGTGCTCAAGCGAATCAGTGAGCCAAGTTGTTCGTGAGATGACAGGGATGTGTGGTATTACACAAGAAGTCAAGTCTACTGTACAAGCTAGGTAGTGTGCAACTTATATACTATTACAGGGTGTTTGTCCATGACAAACACATGGTGCAATAATCAGATACTGGGTCAAAAGGAGAACAAAGGCATAATCATAAAGGGTAGGTGGAGATTGCACAGGGTCATGTGTGAGTCAGATGGCCACAGAATATAGTAAAGGTCCAGCTTTTATGAAAGAGGGTGTAAAGAAGCATTGTGCAAGAAAGGGATCATGGAAAATGGTTGAGCACATGATGAGATATGGAAGTTTCAAGGTGGGAAAGGAAGTAAGAAACAGAAAAGGTGTCTGGAAGTAAGAATTGTGACATTACCCTCCCACTAGGCCTGAAGTTGCCACAACTTCAGTCACTGCCAACATAGTCATAGACATTGGCACTGGGGTTGTTAGTCTCATCGTCCCAATCATCCACTGGGCAAGTATGGTGATGAAGAAACAAGTACCTCCCCTGCTCCCCACACCTTTAACAGACCTCATACTGCAGACACTCAATCTTGTCATGCTGTGCATTGAACCTCAAGCACTTCCTGCACCAATGAGGGTGCATGGAAGGCTCACTGAATGCCAGTGTAATGGGGGTGAGTCAGTGGATGAGACAATTCTTGGATGCATGAGTGCAGCTGGCACACCAAACACATACACTAGGAAGGGGCTTGGAGGGGCATTCACTCATCAAATGCCCCCTCTTCTTGCACAAGTAGCACTTGTGCCACCACTGACTTTGACTGGGACCATCAACCAGCTGCGGCATTTTGAGGGGTCCCCCTGTTCATGGGAGTAAGGGGAGGTCAGGGTGGTAATGGCAAGGTTGTGTGGGTCTGGTAGTTAGCTTGACAAACTTGTCAGTGATGAGTGGGACCACCCCTGCATGCTGCATGCACTTTGTGATGACCTGTAGCTTAGTGTCCAGATGGAACTGATCCCAAATCACCTCATTCTCCAGTCTATGCAAATTGGCCTGCTGTGCATCCAAGGTGATTTTGTCCCTGAGGCACTGCCACAATCTTGCAACCTCAGCAGACAGCTGTGGGTTTTTGAGTTCACTCAGCCCTTCATTGATGGTGACAGTGTGGGGATCTTGTGGACTGAAGACAGTGAGCTGGTGTGGGGAGATGACAGGGTGCATGGTAGTCAGATGGGGGGTAGTAAGGTAGACTTCCTGGCAGTAACACAGCTTTCCCCATCCCAGGGTTCCAATGATTTCTTGATAGTCCCAGTGATAGTATATGTACTTTGCTAGGACTTTCAAGACACTGTCTTCCTGAGGGATCATAAGTGGGAAAAAGTAGGGGGTGTAGCGGTATGACAATCGCGCTACGCCAAGCCAAGTTAGAGAGAGTGAACTGTTATGGGTGAGACTCAAGCTTGGCGCGGAGATAAATCACGCGCTAGACCTACAGTCGACGTGGAGCGGGCGTACACTAACAAGACCTTTATTCAAGGTCAAAGCACGCAATGTCACATGGCGGCAGGCTGAGTGGAGAACCAAGAGGACAAGTTAGATAGGCAGATGGTAAGGAAGTACAGATGAATGCGCACCTGAGTGGAGAACCAAGAGGACAAGTTGGTTCCACTCAGGACGCTACAGGCAGGCTTAAGTATCTACTGTGGCTATGATTAAGTCAGAGCTTGAACACTGTTACTAAGTGTAAAGTAATCGACTATGACTAAAGAGCTGATGCGTCGTGTCTATTAATAGCCTTATCTTTAGTGCTGACTGATGCACTGTCATCAAGGCTGACTACGTATGACGTGTTGCTGAGTAAAACCTAATACAGCACGTAATACATGCCTACTAAGCGTAATCTAGAGTGTACTAGAAGGTTCTATCCTTATCTACCAATCAGCGAGTCTGTCCGCATATAGAATGTGACCATAAAGGGATATCTCACATATGGGAGTACTTTCCCATGGTCACGTGATGACAAGGTGCACGATATTTCACGTGACTAACTAGTGAACGTGATGGCAGGTCACGTGATCTACAAAAGGCGAAAGTGAACGCGTCCGTGACAGGGGGTGTCCATGGCATTAAGAAAGAAAGTGAGGCCAGGGTCATCTGAGCCTTCCTCATCTCCCTTGTCAATTGGTTCCTTGCACTGCATGCAAACCATAGTTTTCAGACCAATAAAACACATAGGAAACCCTATGGAGTGTTAACCACTTATCAAGGTTTTTTCTAAAAAAAACTCCGAAAAAAGAGTTTGAATATTCCAAGCAAAAACAGCACTTTTGGCAGGCAATGAATCATGTGACTCCGAAAACTTCAAACTCTTTTTTCAGAGTTTTTCAAAAGAAACCTCATGATAAGTGGTTAACACCTCCATAGGGTTTTCTATGAGTTTTATTGATCTGAAAACTCTGCTTTGCATGCAGTGTTGTCATCAACTAGTAATGCAAGCTGAGGGTCCAGTTGTAGTTGATGGGGTGCTTGTTATGATCCAATGCTTCAGACTTTCATTCACTGTACGCTTTTGTCCCTTGTTTCACTTTGCCCCATTTGCTCTTTACTTTGTTACAAAAGGGGCTATCAATGTTAGCCACTCTAGACTCTGCTTCTAACCCTGTCTTAATTTGTTTCAGCCCTTTGTTGATGTGTGAACTTGTGTTCATGTTGTTTGGAACCTCATCCTATTTAAAGCTGTACTTTACACTGTAGGAAGCCAGACTTGGCTTTGTTTGCAATCTAGCAACCTTGCCTTCACTCTCTGGTGTGACTTTGACTTTCCCCTCTACTTGTGCATCCCCTACCTCAGTCCCTAACCTGGACATCATTGAAGTCTTTGCAGTTGAACTATATCAACATGTCACACCTGTTAGACTCTGTGTACTCACAAGACTGAGTATAGAGAAGTGTTAGACACTTTGGGTGAGGAGCCCTAAATTGCAGAGTAGTGGTACACACTGTGTCCCACTCCAGACCACTTGTATTTCATAGTGATAAGACAAAAGATGTCTTCACTTGATACTTGTGTGATATTGAAACCCCTTGAACCCATGTCCCTGCTAGGACATAACAGTGCTGAGTTTGGTGTCAGGGAATAAGGGTGGGGCAGGTCAGATGCAAGCTGGGACAAGGGGACTATAGGTGTGAGGCCTGGTGGTGCCTCCAGGAGTGGGGCTGTGGCTCATTCAAGTGGGGGTGGAGAGGATGGTGGTGGGGTCGAGTTGTCTGGGGAGATGTTGAGAGCAATGGCAAGCACAGGGGTTGGAGGTCAAGAGGGGACCACTGAGTGAAGGGTTTGGGATATGAAAGGGGTCCCCAGGGGATCCCCTCAGACTGAGAGAAAACTGTGAGATGTTCCAGGATTATGGAGGATGGGGGACAAGGTTGGTCAGTGGTGGGAGCAGTGTTGGAGGGAGTTGTCATGATGTGGGATAGATCTTGTCAGTCATTCACCCATATTGTAGCTTGTTTTTATAGCTTTCACCCTGCTCCATTGGCTGTGGGATTTTGGCAATAGAAGTTGGCAATAGCATCAGGCACACATTTGACATTATTGACATGTTCCCATGAGCTATTGCTCATTGGGAATCCCTTCCATTTAATCAGGAATTGGAGCTTGCACCCTTGCCCATGAAGGCAAGATCCTATGACCTGCTCCACTTTGAATTCTTCTTCTCTATCCACAAGATCAGGAGGGGGGTGTGGGAAGTTGTCCCCATGCAGCTCCATCTCCTTATACAGCATTAGGAGGTTTGCATTGAACACTGGGTGTATTGTCCATGTGGTCAGCAGCTCCAACTCATATGTCACTGCTGATAAGACCTTCTTAACTTGGAATGGGCCATGACATTTAGGGGCCAACTTTGCAGTTGGGTAGAAGGTCCTCAAGTTTGTCCCTTCTAGCCAGACCTGGGCCTGTTTGACATAAGGGATGAAACGACTTCTTCCCTTCTTGGCCATGAGGTCTTGTGCATGTTTGATGCAATCTTGCACATGCTGTCATCTCATGGTCATGTCTTCTAGGTGCTGATCAAGAGATGGGACTACAGTGGGTTTTGGCATCCATTTGGTCCATGGTTCCCATCCCATGAGGAGTGAGAATGGGGAGTGTTTCATTGTAGTGTTTGGCCATGAGTTATGTGTGAATTGTGCAATTGGGAGTGCCTCTGCCCAGTTGTCCTGCTGTACATTGCTCCAGTGATGCAAGTACTATTCTAGCCACTGGTTCATGCGTTCCAACTGTCCATCTGTCTGGGGATGGTATGCAGAGGAGATGTTCTGTTGTATTCCCAGTACGCTGCACAACCCCTTCATGAACATGGATGTGAATCACAGGTCCTGATCAGTGATGAGTTTATGTGGTATCCCATAGTGCAGATGGACATGCCAGAGGTATAGTTGGGCAACTCCCTTGGTGTTATGTCCTAGCAGGGACGTGGGTTCAAGGGGTTTTGATATCACACAAGTATCAAGTAAAGATGTCTGTTGTCTTATTGCTATGAAATACAAGTGGTCTGGAGTGGGACACAGTGTGTACCACTACTCTGCAATTTAGGGCTCCTCACCCAAAGTGTCTAACACTTCTCTATACTCAGTCTTGTGAGTACACAGAGTCTAACAGGTGTGACATGTTGACATAGTTCAACTGCAAAGACTTTGATGATGTCCAGGTTAGGGACTGAGGTAGGGGATGCACAAGTAGAGGGGAAAAGATGAAGTTACACCAGAGAATGAAGGCAAGGTTGCTAGATTGCAAACAAAGCCAAGTCTGGCTTCCTACAGTGTAAAGTACAGCTTTAAATAGGATGAGGTTCTGTCCACACAACAACAAAGGGCCAAAAAAAATCGAGACAGGGTTAGAAGTGGAGTCTATAGTGGCTAACATTGATAGCCCCTTTTGTAACAAAGTAAAGAGCAAATGGGGCAAAGTGAAACAAGGGGCAAAAAGCGTATAGTGAATGAAAGTCTGAAGCATTGGATCATAACATGAGCCCCTCTCTAAGTCAACTGTTGCATTTCGTTCTCGGACTGCCCAGACCGGTTGTGAACTCTGATGTGATCGTGATGACCCAGTGTGTCAGAAGTAATGTGTCATAGACTTCGGATCTAACCACCTTGTGTTATGCTGACTGATGCTCACTATTGTTGTACATGTACAATATTACGATACGGATGACTGATCCCTAGGACAGTTGTACTAGGGTTTGCTCTACTTACGTGATTGGTTACTTGCACATTCGAGCGGAGCCAGAACTGGCTCCCTTATGTGTATTTAAGCTTGTAGTAGTACAGGCCAGGATCCCCATCTTGGTCTTCTTTGAATACCACTTCCATCCTATCGTCTTCTATACAAGGGCCCAGTGTCCCTTAGTGAGCTAGCTCTGGCATATCCCTAAGACCAAGGGGATCCCCGTGACTCTTCTCCCCATTCCAATTCCTTGTGGATGGTGGATAGCCCAACCGTGACTTATCCTCCAAATACCATGTGTCATCTTGTCTTTGATTATCTCAACTCCTGTACCGCAAGACCGTTCAAGTGTTACTACGTCCTCGACAATCCTCGTTGGAGATTCATTCGCAGTATTCAAGCACCCCCTCCATCTATCCTGTTAGATTTCCCCCTCTATACCTATTGAGACTCTATGGGTACCTATTGCAGACATCCGGCCGCCTTCCCTGAAGACTCAGTAAACCATTGATACCACCAGCAAGGGAACCCACGTCATACAAGTGCCTAAGTCAGGCAAACGTCCATGGTAGATGTTACATCAACTCTCCCTAGAGTGCTTTGAAGTCTATAAGGTCATATACATCAGCGTTCACATTGTTGTAAGGGGTAGGGCTTTGAGGGGAGTGGCAGCAATGGGTGTGGAGGAAATTGAAGGGTCCGTAGGTCCCACAGTGCCGACACACTTCATACTTGGGGCATTTGATCTCTTCATGGTTGTTGCTGGTTTGGCACTTGCCACACCATCTAGTATGTTCTTCTGGGGCTGGCCAAAGGCACTGGAAGGCAAAATGGTCTGTGCTTGAGGTGAAGGAGAGGTGGTCTTCAGACTGGCACCTAAAGCAGAGCTTGATGGTGCCATTGTTGTTCTTGCACTTGCACCTCTTCTTCCTTTCTCCTGAGGGGGTAGGTCCCTCAGGTTCATCATGGAGCTGTGGCATGGTGTGAAAGTGAGGGGGAGCTGGTGCTGGGATGGGGTGGAGTGTGGGAGTGTGTGGAAAAGAAGGTGAGGGAAGGTGGAGGATATTCCACTGGTCAGATATGTGGACCAGAGCCTTATGGTCTTGTAGGCATTGTCTAGCACTGGTTAGTTGCATGTCTATGTCTAAGAGGTGTCTTTTGAGGGGGGCCATCGTGTTGTATAGGTCATTTACCTGCTTCTGGATGGCCTCTTGGTTCCTCAAGAGTCTGTGGACTCGGTAGACTTCTGCAGTGAGGTGGTCATTGTTCAGGTCCTCTAGTACCTCATCTACTTTGACAGCTAGAGAGTGACCTTCTTTGAAGTTCTCCATCTGTGCTGGGGGGATAGGGGGTGCAGGGTCTTCTGGGTTGTCGTCTCAAGGGAGGAGAAAAAGAGGTAGCCCATAGCAAGGGAGGTCCTTGCCTAGGGTGCCAATGACATCTTCTTTGTTGTCACTGATTTGAATGTACTTAGCGTCCTTTTGTTTGAATGCAGTGGGATCAGTGTTGTCTGGGATGAAGAAGTGGACATAGCAAGTGCTTCAGGGGTCATTGATAAAGAAAGGGAATCCTGGATCATCATCATTGTCCTCAATGTGCATCCTATCATAGTTGATAGGCAGAGCATCCATTGCTGGGTCATTGATGATGTCCCTGATTCAGAGGATGGCATTTCTAGGGTCTGGGGGAGAGGTGTTGGCACACTGGATTTCTGGGGTAGGAGGGGCGGTGAGTCCTGGAGGGGGAACACAAAGGACCACTCCTTCTTCTGTGTTACGCTCCATAGGGTGCACCTTTGGGAGATTGCACTTGACTGGACTTCAGGGATTCCTAATGACCTTTGTTGACCTGCTTGTGTTCTGTACATGTGAGCTGGCACTGTCGGGACTCATGTTCTGCTATGCCTGCTCTGAAATGGAGGATCTGGAGAACTTGGATGGCAACAAAAAGATAAAAGAAATGAATGACTATGCTCCTTGACGAGAGCGGATGCTCAATGAATCCGGTGGGAAGAGTCATGTGACAAGTTGGTTGACTCTGAAGACTTGTAGTGCAGGGGATATGCCACTGTAACAGTTGGTTGAACTCCGAGGACTGTGTAGGGCATGGGATGCCACTGTAATGCTGGACTAACTCCAAAGGCACATAGGGCAAGAGGAGAAGAGGATGGATTCAGAGACAAGAGGGGACTGGGGACTACTCAGACTAGGTTGTATGGACTATACAAGAAGTCAAAGCTACCATCTAAGGTCACTTCTACATGCTACTTATACTGCTAGGGGTGGCTATTTGAACTCAGCTAAAACCCTAATACAATGATCCTTGGAATGAGTCATGCTGCTGTGGAACTGCTGAAACACATGTCCAATGCCACTGATGGTGGCTGAAACATATAACTCCTGGGTACATCAAGCCACAGGAACGAGGCACAATTGATAAGTCCAAAACAGGCAACAGATCACAAACCAGGCACTATCAATCAACACATTCCAATCCAGGCACAAGCTCATCTGAACTCTTCTGGTGCAGGTCTAGCCAGGTCACGTGCCAGGGTCATGTGATGGGCAATGATGTCATTGGGCACTAATCTTCTGGACCTTGAGGTGGGTCTTGTGGGAACATATACTGGGTGCTCAGTATTGCAGTGCACAGGTGGAGAGTGCCATCTTTGTGGAACTTGTAAAGACATTCCCTTGTCTCAGCTTCTTCAGCCACTAATGTGTTGGCATCTGTTGTGTGTTGGGGGCTTGTGGGTTTCCAGGTGATAAAGGGCTCTGGGTCTTCTTTTGGTGGTGTCATGGGATGTGGGGATGTCGCCAGGGGACCAAATGTTACATTCTGTTTCTATGATGCTTGGTATGGTGAGGTCAATGGGTTGGGGGTAGTGGATAGTAGGGGACAAGGGGGGCATGTGCTGGGAGGAGTGATCTGAGGAAGAGGAGATGGATGGGGTCTTGTCAAAGGAGCCTCTTTCCATGGCACAAGCAATGAGGCATTCTACAGAGGAGTGAGAGGGCATTGTGTTTAGATGAGTGGGAAATGTGGTGACTGTCTGTACAACTACTTCTTTTCATTTTAACCATTTCCTCACTCCCTCACTTTTGGGGTTGCACTTGAAGTGTTCCTGAATAAGTTCTGGGGCATTGAGGTTCTTCTCCAGTTCCCAGCTGTTGTGTGCATCAGAGTATCCCTTCCACTTGATCAGAAACTGTAATTGGTTCCTGTGGCGTCTTGTTTCTAGTATCTTTTCAATTTCCCATTCTTGTTCTCCATCTATCAGATCTGGGGGTGGTTCCATAAAGCTTTTGCCATGTATGGGTGTTTCTTTGTGTGGCATGAGAAGGGATGCATGGAATACTGGGTGGATTTGCCACTGATGGGGAAGTTTCAGGGCATATGTGGTGGCGGAGATCTTCTTTGTGACCTTGAAGGGTCCATATCTTTTTGAGGATAGTTTGAAGCTGGGGTGCATTGTTTTCAAGTTCTTGGCATCAAGCCACACCATATCCCCTTCTGTATATTGTTGAAAACAAGGGGAGTCCTTGTAGAGTGACTGGGCATGGGTGATTGCCACTTGTGCTGCTCTTCTGGCTTCTTGGATTTGTTCTAGCCTTTTTTGTGTCCCTGGGACCATTGCTACTCTTTCTGGTTGGTGTACTTTTGGGATGTACCCCAGAATTAGTTTGTAGGGTACTTTCTTTGTGGTTGGGCTTGGCCAAGAGTTGTGGGTGTATTGTGCTAGCAGTAGTAATTCCATCCAGTTGTCTTGTTGGTGGTTTATGAACATCCGGAGGTATTGTTCTAGCCACTGGTTTGTTTGTTCTGATTGTCCATCTGTTTGGGGGTGGCCTGACTTAGGTGTTGGTATAACATGGATTCCCTTCTGGATGGAATTGGTGATTGTCGGGGCTGTCGGGAAAGACCGTGGGATGTTGCTGGTAGGCTCCGAGGTGATTGCGGTAAGTATAGAGGGGGAGATCGAGGGGTACATTTGGGGGAGGTTCAGGGACTTTACGAATGTATCTCTAACGAAGGTTATCGACAATGTAGTAACACTTGTATGGGTGAGCGACATGAGAGTTGAGATACTTGAAGACGAGATGACACATGGTTTCAGGCGGGTAGGTCACAGTTGGTGTATCCACCATTCACGAGGGAACTGGGGACGAAGGTCACAGGGATCCCTTGTGGTCTCAGGGGATATGCTGGAGCTAGTTCACTTAGAAGTCTCTTAGACTCCTAGCACAGAAGATGAGATAGAAGTGGTATTTGAAGAAGACCAAGATGGGGATCCTGGTCCGTAGTGCTACGAGCTTAAATACATGTAAGGGAGCCAGTTCTAGCTCCACTCGAACTTGTACGTAGCCAATAGTGTAAGTAGTGTAAACTAATAATAGAATGTGCAGTCGTCATCGTAATCCGAGTCACGTACAACAATAGAGAACATCAGTCAGCATAGTAATCTCCGTCACGTACAACAATGGTGGGCATCAGTCATCCAAACACGAGGCAATGAGATCCGAAGTCCACGACGTACTACTGCTGACGTGCCGAGTCATCACAAACACGTCAGAGTCCGAAACCGGGCTGGGCAGTCTGAAAACTGAAACGTAATGTTGAGACGCGACTGATTCAAGTCACATGTCTCGTGGGATATGATTGAGTCATTCCCTTCCTTATACGGTATCTGACCCTTATGGTTAGATTTGGACTTCCGGACTTGTACGGACCGGTTATTGTTTATCTTTATTGTCTAGATCCTTATTAGGTTCTCATTGTTCTTATTTGTTAAGATACCGGACTTAGCTGCATTAGGCAGCTCTATTGTTCTTTGCCCTCCAATGGCATTTCTCCCTCTGGCGCACAGACCAGGTGTATTTTGTTTGGATCACCAGTGTGCACAGACCCATTATTAGCTAAGCGTCCTGTATATAAGGACTGCTGTTTTCGCCTTCACACTTCAGAGTTACTTCTACCTCTGAAGTGTAAGTGCCCTCTTATACTCTAAGCCTCACTACCTTACTGACGCTACTATAGTGCTTTTGTCTCTTAGGTGTGTAGTGCTGCTAATAGAGTTACTTCTACCTCTGAAGTTGCTTTTGTCTCTTAGCATTCTTGCTGCCTTATTCTCGCTGTTAGTGCTGCCAGCTCAACACGTAACACTTAGCAGCTCTGGATGGACTGGACTTGCAGCATGGACTGCTTTAGATAAGATTTATAGGACTTGTAGATTAGATACTTGATCTGTACAATTTCGGACTTCTTATTTATGACATTATGCATAATGACATCATTCGGACTTCTCTGGACTTTACATTGTACTCTGCATCTTTGTACTTTCCTTTGTTCTATCCTTATTGTGATGTCACTATGATATCATCTTGGTCTGGATTCCTTTTGTTCTTATCACCTTGTTCTCTTTCTGTACATTCCTCTTGTCCCATACTTAGAACAATGCTCCTTGTAATACATGACTCTGTGTTACTCTCCCTGTATCAGTGTCACTCTCTGTAAAGTATAAGTAATGTAGCTTGTACACTCCTGGTCCACATCAGTTCCTCACTGCTTGTGTGCCAGAACTACCTTTAAGCTTTCCTTGCAAGATCCCCCTCTGCTGCTTCCAACTGCTCAGTGTATCTCACCACAGTCTACTTTGTCACTGTGAGTATGCTGTCCATCTATGCTGTTCATCACAGCCCACTCGTCTAGAGTGTCTGGGTGGTCTAACTGGTGTGCCATAACACAGTCATCTATCCTTATGGAGAGGACAGAGTTTGCAAAGATGGTTGGGGTTAGGACTGTTACATTGTTGTTGTTGTCTTCCCCTGTGTCATGATCTGGGCATCTAGATAAGGCATCTGCATGGTTCTGGGCTCTGGGTTTGTGGTGGAGTTTGATATGGTAGTCCACCAGTCTGGGAATGTACCTTGCAACTCACCTGTTGATCTGGCAAGGATGTCAGTAGTATTCTAAGTTGTCCTTAAACACAGTGATTTCATGGGGTGATCCTGGGAGTAGGTGTCTCCAGTGTTCCAGGCCTTGGATGACTGCTAAGAGTTCCCTGTCATGGATGTCATAATTGCGCTCTGCTTCTGAGAAAGACTTTGAGAAGTAGCCTATCGCTTGGGGTTTGTTTCTGGCATCTCTCTGTGTGAGGATTGCTCCTGTGGCAAAGGTGGAGGCATCCACTTCTAGTTCAAAGGGTTTGTCCATATCTGGTTGGCACAGGACTGGGTCTTTGCATACAAGTGTGATGAGGGTTTCTAGGGCTTCTTTTGCCTCTTCTGTCCATTTGAATGAGCCCCCTTTTGTTTTTATTGTGTCTGTGATGGGCCTTGCTAAGTGGGCAAAGTTGGGGGTGAAGGGGTGTTGGTAGCTTAGTGTTCCTAGTACGCTTCTTGCTTGTTTGACCGATTTGATGTCTCTTGGCCATTCTTTGAGTCCCTCTACTTTCTTTGGGTCTATTTTGATGTTTGACCCATCTATGACGATTCCTAGGTAGTGGATTTTTCTTTGTTCAAATACACATTTTGATGCTTTGAGGAAATAGGACTCCTTTTCACATATTTCTAGGAACTCATGGACAATCTGTCTGTGGCATGTAGTGTCTTCTTCTGTGGCTATTAGGACATCATCCATGTAGATGAACAGCTCTTTTGGGTATTTGTCCAAGAGTGGTCGAAGTATTCTCCTCATTGTTCTTGCAAAGGTAGCTGGTGCGTTTGTGAGGCTGAAGGTCATGACTCTGGGTATGAACAACCCCCTAGGTGTTTTGAAGGCCACTTTCCATTGGTCTTCTTCTTTGATGCAGATGTTATGATACCCCCACCTGATATCAAACTTGGAGAACAGTGTCTTTCCATGTAGGTTTGTTAAGATATCAGATATGAGTGGTAGGGGGTAAGTGTCCATCACTGTCCATACATTCAGGGGTCTATAGTCAAGGATGGGGCACAGCCCTCCATCTGTTTTCTTTCAGAAGAAGAAGGATGATGCATAGGTGGAGCTTCCTTTGTAGATGTATCCTTTGGCTAGGTTTTCTTCAAGGTACACTTTTAATGCCTCATCTTCTTGTGGCAGAAGTGGGTATATTTTGCAGTTGATTTTATTAGGTGCATCTGGGTGTAGTGTGATGGGGTGGTCTTCCTCTCTTTCTGGGGGAAACATTGTGCTTCTTTGTCAGAGAATACTTTGTGGTGGTGTTGGTATTCCTCTGGGATCTCCATCTCTTTTACTGGGTCAAAAGTTGTTGTGGTTGTCACAACTTTTGCTTCTTGGTGTCACTTTCTTCTGAAGCAATATCCTCCAGTTAGGATGGTGACAGGTTCTCCTTTTAGTTTTTGTTTCTTCCAGTCAATGGCTGGGTTTTCATGTTCAAACCAGGGGTAGCCAAATATCATTCTATCTTCTCCTAGGCTGGTCACAAAGAATTGGAAAGTGGTTTCCTTTTCTCCTCTTTTTATCCATAGTTGGCATTTTTCTGTTATGGTGCCGTCTTTGTTTAGTGGTCCATCTACATTTTGGACTATCATTGGTGGTTGTAGGGGTGTGGTCCCAAGTCCTAATTTCTGGATCAGATTTTGGTCTATGAGGTTGTCTGTGGCTCTGCTGTCTAGGGGCACATTTACTTGGGCTTCTTTGTAGTATAGGCAAACAAGAACTTGAATTGTCATAGCACTATTGCAAACACTGTACATTGGATTAGCCTTCCTATCAGCTCTCATAGGTTGGCATCACAAAAATCCTGGTCAAGGGTGTAGTAACATCTCTTTTTGTCCTCTGTCATGCCTTGGATGAGTGTATAGGCTTGTTGGACTTTGTCTTCTGTTGTGGTGACTGGTACTGGTGGTGTGCTCACTTCTTGGGTGTAGGGGGGTGCTGTGTCCACTTCTTGGGTGTCTGTAGCTTGGGCTTTTGTTTTGTTTGGGGTGTTTTGGCATTGGCAGTTTCTGGCCATGTGCCCTTGTTGTCTGCATTTGAGGCAGCACCCCTCCTTCATAAGCATCTTCTTTTCCTCTTCAGTGAGTTTCTTGAAAGGTGTAGTGGTCATGGCATCAACATCCATGGCATTGGGGTCCCTTCTGGTTTTGTGTGGGGATGGCTGAAGCAGCCTCTTGTGTCAGGGAGGATCTGTCACCTGGTTGTGCTGTTGTTCTGGGGGTTCTGTGGTTGTTCTGGGCATTGGCTGATGTGTCCTCTTGGATCGCCACTCACCCTACTGCAAGGTAGTGGTGTCCCTGGTGTGTTGGAGGTTGGAGACTTGGCTTATGTTACATCCTAGCAGGGACATGGGTTCAAGGGGTTTTGATATCACACAAGTATCAAGCGAAGATGTCTGTTGTCTTATTGCTTTGAAATACAAGTGGTCTGGAGTGGGACACAGTGTGTACCACTACTCTGCAATTTAGGGCTCCTCACCCAAAGTGTATAACACTTCTCTATACTCAGTCTTGCGAGTACACAGAGTCTAACAGACGTGACATGTTGACATAGTTCAACTGCAAAGACTTCGATGATGTCCAGGTTAGGGACTGAGGTAGGGGATGCACATAGTTCCGCTCTGTCTGGGTGAATGATTTGGAGTGGAATGCAATGGGGTGGAACTTTGTATCAGGGCCAAGTTGATTCAGCACTGCCCCAATGGCTACATTTGATGCATTGACCTCTAACTTGAAGGGCTTTGCAAGGTCAGGGAATAAGAGTACTGGTTCTTCACATATGCGTCTTTTGATGTCTTCAAAGGTGTTCTGCTGGGCATCACCCCAGTACCACTGAATGTCTTTCTTTGTGAGATCATGGATGGGTTGAGCAAGTTGTGAGAATCCCTGTATGAACCATTGGTAGAAGTTGCAGAACCCTAGGAATGTACAGACCTCCTTGAGACTCTTTGGAGGTCGCCACTCCTTGATTCCTCAAACCTTGATGGGGTCCATTTGCAATTGCCCATGGCTGATGATAAGGCTGAGGTACTCTATTTCATGGACTTCAAACTCACACTTTTCTGGCTTCACATAGAGGTTGTGCTCCTCACAGATCCTCAGTACTTCATGAAGGACTCCTCAGTGGTGTTCTGTGTTGTCTACTGTGGCAATGAGTATGTCATCCATATATACTATGACCTCATTTGTTAAAACAAGGTCATGAAAGATGGTGTCCATCATTGTTTGGAAAGTAGAGGGGGAGTTTGTGAGGCCAAAGAACATGGTGCATGGTTCAAAAAGGCCTTGATTGGTTTTGAACACCACTTTCCATTCATCTCCTTCCTGTATTCTGACATTGTTGTACCCCCATATCCAGCTTGGAGTACAGGCATGCGGTTCAGATATGGTTAATGAGTTCAGGAATGAGGGGAAGGGGATAGTGGTTTTTCATGGTAAGTTCATTGAGTGTTGGTAGTCTTGGACTGGTTGTAACTTTCTGTCCTTCTTTTTGATAAAGAAGAAGGGTGATGCATATGCTGATTTAGAGGTGTTGATAAGTGACCTTTGCGCACTTAGTGCCTCTGGACGGACCAGACTTGCAGCATGGACTGCTTTAGATAAGATATATAGGACTTGTAGATTAGATATTATGATCAGTACAATTTCGGACTTCTTTCTTATCTATGACATCATGTACAATGACATCATTCGGACCCCTCTGGACTCTACATTGTACTTTGCGTCTTTGTACTTTCTTTTGTTCTATCCTTATTGTGATGTCACTATGATATCATCTTGGTCTGGATTCCTCTTGTTCTTATCGCCTTGTTCCTTTTCTGTACACTCCTTTTGTCCTGTACTTAGAACAATGCTCCTTGTAATCCATGACATTGCGTTACTTGCCTTGTATCAGTGTCACCTCCTGTAAAGTATAAGTAGAATAGCTTGTACGCTCCTGGTCCACATCAGTTCCTCACTGCTTGTGTGCCAGGTATGTTTCCTCCCTTCCAATATTATTATCAGTTCCTCACTGCTTGTGTGCCAGCTTCTTCTGCAAGATCTACCTCTGCTGCTTCCAGCTGCTCAGTCTATCTCACCACAGTCTACTTTGTCACTGTGAGTATGCTGTCCATCTATGCTGTTCATCAAGAGGGACAAATGTACCCCTTCTCAAGTTGTTCATTCTGGAGGAACCATTTCCTCAAAGGTACAAGCCTGCTTCTTTGCTGCTTCCTGTTGCACCAATTCTGACACTGTGGTGGTCTTCTGCAGGAGGGCAATAGCTGGCTCTTGTTCTTTGTTCACAACCTGTTTTCATGCCTCCTTGTCAAGCCCATATGTCTCAATCGCCCTGATAGCTGCTTTGACAGGCATGGCATTGCTCTGGAGGTTCAGGCTGGTACTCCTTGTTCAAAGTGGCTTCTCCCCACTTTATCTTTGGCTCAAAGGCCAAGAACCAAGGGTAGCCCAGGATCACTTTGTCCTTTCCCAAATTTGTAATCAGGAAATGGAGTGTCTTTGTGTGCTCACCAGTCTGCACCACCAAATCAGTGTACTGGGTTATCATGCCATCTTGGTTATAGGTGCCATCTACATTCCATATAGTGATAGGTGTTATGATCCGACGCTTCAGACTTTCATTTACTGTATGCTTTTGTCCCTTGTTTCACTTCACTCCATTTGCTCTTTACTTTGTTACAAAAGGGGCTATCAATGTTAGCCACTCTAGACTCCATTTCTAACCCTGTCTCAATTTGTTTCGGCCCTTTGTTGTTGTGTGGACTTGTGTTCATGTTGTTTAGAACCTTGTCCTATTTAAAGCTGTACTTTACACTGTAGGAAGCCAGACTTGGCTTCATTTGCAATCTAGCAACCTTGCCTTCACTCTCTGGTGTGACTTCATCTTTCCCCTCTACTTGTGCATCCCCTACCTCAGTCCCTAACCCAGACATCATCGAAGTCTTTGCAGTTGAAATATATCAACATGTCACACCTGTTAGACTCTGTGTACTCACAAGACTGAGTATAGAGAAGTGTTAGACACTTTGGGTGAGGAGCCCTAAATTGCAGAGTAGTGGTACACACTGTGTCCCACTCCAGACCACTTGTATTTCATAGCAATAAGACAACAGACATCTTTGCTTGATACTTGTGTGATACTGGAACACCTTGAACCCACATCCCTGCTAGGACATAACAATAGGTGTAGAAATGGGTTGCATTCCAAGATGTGTTTGTTTGAGCAGTTCTGCACAAATAAAGTTGTTGGTTGTTTCAGAGTCCAATAGGACCTGTCATTTGGCCATTGTGTTCACAGATTTGAAAAGAACTGGGATTTGCATAGATCAATATCTGCTATAGTACATGTGTAGCACCTTTACCCAGGCCAACAGGTTCAGGTGTTGAGAAGATTCTTTCCTCCAAAAAGCTTCTCCACCAGGAGCTCTCACACTTCCTTTGGTTGAGTGGCCAGCTGTAACGTCTACCACGGACGTTTGCCTGACTTAGGCGTCGGTGTAATGTGGGTTCCCTTCTGGTCGGAAATGATGGTTGTCGGGGGAGTCAGGGAATACCGCAGGGTGCCACTGATAGGCTCCGAGATGATCACAATAAGTATAGAGGGGGAGGTCGAGTGGAACGTTCGGAGGGACTGCAGGGACTTTACAGATGTACCTCCAACTGGGATGGTCAACAATGTAGTAACACTTGTAAGGCCTTGCGGTTCGGGAGTTGAGATATTCGAAGACGAGGTGACACGTAGTACCAGGCGGGTAAGAGACGGTCGGCGTATCCACCATTCACGAGGGAACTGGGGATTAGAGGTCACGGGGATCCCTTCTTGGTCTAAGGGATATGCCGGAGCTAGTTCACTTAAGAGTCGACGAGACCCTTAGCACAATAGACAAGTTAAGGAGTGGTATTCGAAGAAGACCAAGATGGGGATCCTGGTCCGCAATGCTACGAGCCTAAATACATGTAAGGGAGCCAGTTCTAGCTCCGCTTAAACCCGTATGTAGCCAATAGCGTAAGTAGCGTAAATCCTAGGACAGGGATCCTAGGGATCAGTCATCCACGACATAATACTGGTATCGTACAACAATAGAACTCGGAAGTAAACGCATAAAACACATCACATACAACAATGAGACGCATCAGTCAGCCGGAACACGAGGCACTAAGATCCGAAGTCCATGACACATTACTACTGACATATCGAGTCATCGCGAATACGTCAGAGTCCACGACCGGGCCGGGCAGTCCGAGAATGAAATGTAACACCAGCACAGTGATCTAAGTGTCATCTGCCTCATCATTGACAGTACACAGTTTGCTGATATGGTGACTCAAGTAACGAGGGGGGGAGGTGGTGATGTGGAGGTAGAGGGGATGGGAGTGGGCTCTTGGTTATTTGTGGTCTGAGCAACACAAGTGCCTTTTTGTGCACAATTATGTAACAGATGACCTTTTTTCTCCACATTGGAAACATCTCCCCTCCATGACCATCCTTTGCTTCTCAGCATCTGTGAGGGTGGCATGAGCTCTAGTGTGGCTAATATCCATGGTGTTTGGGTTACATGCCTTGTTGAGGGCTTGGACCCATTGGTCACAATTATGACCTTCTTGTCTATCAGTTTGTCAGTTACATGTGAGGTGGGGCTTCAACATAAGGTATTCAGCTTGTTGAAGTTGTGCTGCTGCCTTCCACTGATCTCAGGTGATAGGATGTTTGAAGCAGATAGCATTGATTACAAGGTTGTCAGGTAATCCTGCCTGGAATTTTTCAATGACATTGGCTTCATTGGGGTTATATGTCTTGGTGCACTCTGGTTTGTTTGGTGGTGTTGGTGTAGGCATTCTTGAACTAGTCAAGGACCATGTTCCAAAGGTTTTCTTCATTATGCAGTACTCCTGTGGCAACTTGAGCATCCAACCATGCCATCTGCTCATCTACTCAGTTGTCCATGAGATGCCCCCTCATATAGGACAGAAGGGTCATTGCCTGCCTGAGAGTAAGGGACTCTGAGTTGATCGATGGTAGGGTTCATTCCTTGGTAGATTTGGAAGGTGTAACATCTACCATGGACGTTGGCCTGACTTAGGCACTTGAGTAACATGGGTTCCCTTGTGGGTAGTATTGGTGGTTCTTGGGTACATTTGGGAAGACGGTGGGATGCCTACAAAAGGTGCCAGTAGAGTCTTGATAGGTGTAAAGGGTGAAACCTAACAGAATGTTTGGAGGCAGGGTGCGGACACCTCTAATGAATTGCCACTCAGTGGAGTCGAGAATATAGAAGGTCTTGAAGGGATGTGTGGTCTGAGAGTTGAGGTATTTGAATACGAGGTGACACAAGGTATTGGCTGGATAAGTCTTGATTGCACTGTCCACCATCCACAAGGAGTTGGAATGGGGAAGAAGGTCACAGGGATCCCCTTGGTCTTAGAGGGATATGCTGGAGCTAGCTCACTAAGGGACACTTGGCCCTTGTACAGAAGACAAGTGAAGAGTGGTAATTGAAGAAGACCAAGATGGGGATCCTGGCCTGTACTACTAGGGGCTTAAGTACATCTAAGGGAGCTAGTTCAGGCTCTGCTCAAACATGTAGGTAGCCAATAGTGTAAGTAGAGCAAACCCTAGTACAACTATCCTAGGGATCAGTCATCCATGGCGTAATATTGTACACATACAACAATAGGGATTATCAGTCAGCATAGTAAGACACATCACATACAACAATAGTGGGCATCAGTCAGCGAGGCATGAGGCGTGTAGATCCAAAGTCCATGACACATTACTGCTGACACATCAAGTCATAATGAACATGTCAGAGTCCACAACCAGGCCAGGCAGTCCAAGAACAAAATGTAACATCACCCCCTTTTCAGGTTCAAGCCCCAGCTTGATCATGCATGACTGTGAGGGGGTTAGTGCCAAGAGAGCGGATGTGTTGGATCACCTGCATCTCCTTGGCGTCTTCTTTGGCCTTCAGTCCACGATGGAGTGTGGACCACTCGTTCTTGATGTGATCAATTGCATGAGCCATTGGAGCCAGTGAATGCACCGATTCCTCTCGATCTCAATCTTCTCCAGCCTCATCTGCTCCACTGCCACTTGATGTTGCTGGGCGCAGTAACCAAGGGTCATGCACCAGTATCGGTGTACCTTGGCAACGAGGGGGAGGTCCTTCATATGAAGGAGTGCTTGGTCAACTGAGTCAACTAACCTGCTGTTGGAGAGCAGGAATGTGAGGTCATTGTCGGTGTAAGTGGGGGTAGGGGACTGTCCCTTGAAATAGGGAGTGGCATGCATGGGCTTCCCATACTGCTGGTTGTTCCCGGCCTGAAAGGCCAGGACAAAGGGGTTGGTGGTGAGGATGAGCTGAGTATACTGGGCTGGCCAAAGACATTCTTGAGCATCTCAAATCTGAAAAGGAATATAGTGTACTCCCCAGTTGAACTGATATCCCCTGGGAGGGGGAGTCTCTGGCCAATCCTCGGTCTCTGACACATGTTCCTCCTCTTGATTGCATCAAAGTGTGGATTGAGGTGGCACTGGTAGTGTGAGAGCTTCCCTGGTGGGTCTGCATAGCAGGGGGGTTTCCAAGTGTGTTGTGGTGAGATGGGTGGCGTAACGCAGATACAGATGCATCTCGAGATGCTCAGCTGGGTTGTATGGATCCCCGCCCTCATCAGGTCCTGGTGGCAAGATTGGTTGGCTGGGCATGTAGCCCAGTTCATTGCTTGCTGGAGTAGGCACTCTGGTGGGGATGTAGTTGCTTCCAAGCTGGCTGGGCTGGTTGGTCTCAGAATAAAGAGTGGGGGATGGCAAAGGAAGTCGGGATGACATGGTGGAAGGAGGACAATCTCCTCGTTGGTGAAGGGAGAGGGTAGACGACAGGGGTGACAATGGTGTGGACTGTACTTGGTAAGGAGCTGCGAGACTGGTATCGACAACATAGCAGAATTGAGCTGGGGATTGAGGACACATGAGTAGTGGGAGTGAGAGAGGGAGATGGGGATGTCTCTTGGGATTTCCCTGTCCTTATATGTGTCTCACGTGCAGGGTTGGAATTTTTGAATTCCTGAATGGCATCATTGGCAAATACGTCATCTTTGTCGACCCACTGGTTGTCTGAGTCTGGATATCCCTTCCATTTGACCAAATACTGTAATTTGTGACTTCTGCTGAATTGCTGAGAATCTAGAATCTTCTTAACCTCATATTCTTCTTCGCCACCTACTAGATCCAGTGGCAGGTGCTGATAGTTGGGTCTATGCTTCGCAATAGGGTGTAAGGAGGTCCACATGGAACACGGGGTGTATCTGCCACTGCATGGGAAGTTCCAAGTGATAGTTGACTGCAGACATCACCTGAACAATCTTAAAGGGGCCGTGTCTTCATGCTGTGAGTTTTGCAGTTGGTTGACAGGTGTGTAAGTGGTGTCCTTCTAGCCACACTTGATCCCCAACTTGGAACTTGGGTGTGTCCTTGGCTTTGATCCACCCCTGCTGTGCTTTAATCATCAGTGACTGCACGCACTATCTGTTATGATTTTCCTTTCTTCACTTTGGATGCCTTCATTTTCTGTTTCTTACTTCCCTGTCCCATCTTGATATGCCCATAACTCCTTATGCGCCCAACCATTTCCTATGATCTCTTCGCTGCACGATACGTCTTTATGCCCCCTTCCTTGTATATCAAAGTTCACGGCGCTCCGGTCTCAGCTGACTCGCACATGACCCCACGCAATCACCACCTTTTCCCACTATAGTCACACCTTTATTCTACTTTTGCTCAGAACCTAAGTATCGCACCATATGTTTGTCATAGACAAACATCTTGTACTGGTATATAAGTCGCACGCTACCTAGCTTGTACAGTAGACTTGACTTCTTGTGTAATACCACATTGTTGTCATCTCACAAACAACTTTACGCTCACCCCTTTTGCTTGAGCACAGCTTTGGTTCACCTTTGCACTTGAACCCCAGATCCCCCACTACTGCCTACATGTCTGAGGAGACTGTGTGGCACTTGTGCACCACCTGACTCAGTCTTAACTGACTACCCCGAACCCTGTAACCTCAGCCTGAGCGACTTAGTGAAGCGCACATCGCACATAATGTTCCTGTGGTAACATTACACTGTCAGAGTTCCTTGAACTGTTTGACCCTGAGCACTACTTGCAGGATAGGGGAGGGTTGATCGGTCCAATCAGTGTGGGGGTTATACCCCATAAGGAGCTGGAAGGGGGATTCTTTAGTCATTTCACTGGGCCAGTTGTTATGTGTGAACTCAGCCATGGGGAGGTAGTGAATCCAGTCATCTTGCCTTTCGTTGACCCAAAATTGCAGGTATTGTTCTAGCCACTGATTCATTCATTCAGATTGTCCATCTGTGTGAGGGTGGTACGCTGTGGAGATGTTCTGCTCAATGCCAAGGATTTTGCATAATTTGCGTGTGAACTTTGATGCAAATTGTGGGTCCCTATCATTGATGATTGCCAGGTAATCCAAATCAAGGGAAAATGTATTTTACATACAGGGTGGCTGTTCCTTCTGCCAATATCTCCTCTTGACAGGAGATGAATAGAGACATCTTTGTGCAATCATGATCCATTATTGTGAGGATCAAGTCACAATCCTGTGCCACAGGGAGTTTAGTGATGAAGTCTAGGGTGATAGTTTCAAATGGCATAGCTTCTGGTTTAGGGAATATTGGGTGCAGTGGCACTTTGATGGCCCTGGTATTGACCTTGATTCTTTGACAGTTAGTGCATCCTTTGACATAGTCCATGACTTCTTGGCATAGTCCAGGCCACCAGTAGTATCACTCCACAAGCTTGATGGTACGGCTGATTCTGGGGTGTCCATAAACAGGTGGGTCATGATGCATCTTGATGATTTCACACTTCTCATTGAGTCCTCCCATGACCACGTGTCTTCCGTCTTTGTACCATGTTCCTTCAATCAGTTTGAGGCCATGTGGGTCTACCCATGGGTGTATCCTATCGGTGTCCTGTGTGTATATCAGGTTGACCTTCTCCATTTCTTGTACTGATATGGTGGCATTGATTTGAAGTGGGTCTTTGGTGGTGTCCAATAGCATGGCTCTAACAAAGACTTTGTCTGGTAGCACCATAATGTGTTTGTTGTCGCCTTCTCCTTGATCATAGTCTGGGTGTCTAGATAAGGCATCAGCCCTTCCATTTGCTGTGCCCTTAATGTGGTGAATCTCGATGTCATACTCCGATAATTCTAGTACTTCCCTGGCTACTTGGTGGCTTATTTTTTGTGGGGAGCGCCAATATTGTAGGTTCATGTGATCTGAGAAGACCTTGATCTTGTGGGGGGATCCTGCAAGATAGTGGCGCCAGTTCCTAAGTGCCTTGACGATTGCCAGTAGTTCCAGATCATCAATGTCGTAGTTCTGTTCCACCATGCTCAGTGTGTTGGAGTAGTATGCAATTGGGTGCTGTTTGCTGTCTTCTTTGCATTGGAGTAATACTGCTCCTACTGCGAATCCCGATGTGTCTACTTCAAGTTTAAATTGATCTTCCAGGTTGGTGTGTGTGAGTACCAGTTCTTCCGTGACAAGTTTCTTGATCTTGTCGAATGCTTCTTGTTCCATTGGTATCCATGTCCATTTGGTGTCTTTGTGTGTGAGTTTGTTGAGTGGTTGTGTGTAGGTGGCAAAATTTCGAATGAAAGCACAGTAGAAGTTGCAGAAGCCTAGGAAGGATCACACCTGTTTGACGTTTTTGGGTGTGGGCCAATCCTTGATGCCCAAAATTTTGACAGGGTCCATGCAAGTCACCCCCTTTTCAATGATTACCCCCAGGTAATCAATGCTAGGAGTGTGGAAGATGCATTTTTCTGGTTTGAGGAAAAGATCGTTTTGTTCCAATAAGTCCAGTATGTTGTGTACCACGTCGATGTGTGCCTGTTCGCTAGACCTTGTGGCAATGGCGATGTCGTCCATGTACACCCTGATGATTGTTCCCTTTGTCTCATGGTAGGCAATGAGGTCTTTGCAGATTTCGTTCATCATGGTTTGAAAGGTTGCCGGGGAGTTTGTCAGTCCAAAGAACATTACCGTTGGTTCGAAGGGTCCATAGCGTGTTTTAAACGCAGCTTTTTCCTGATCCCCTTCTTTGATGCATATGTTGTTGTACCCCCAGTGGATGTCAAGCTTGGTGAATATGAAGGCTCTGCTAAGGTCGATGATGAGTTCTGGTATGAGGGGGAGTGGGTATTTGTTGCGTATAGTCCATTTGTTGATGTTCCGGTAGTCCTGTATGGGGCATAGTTTTCCATCCTTCTTTTTGATGAAGAAAAAGGAGGATGTGTATGGGGATTTCGATGGTCTAATATATCCTTTTGCCAGTTGTTTGTCCAGGAATTCTTTGAGGGCTTTATCTTCAGCGGGGCTCATTGGATAGACCTTACAGTCTATTGTGTTGGGCATGTCCAGTTTGAACTTGATTGTGTGATCCCATGGTTTGGAGAGGGGGAAGCGATGAGATTCTTCCTTGCTGAAGATCTTGACGTGCTGTTGGTATTCTTCTGGGACTGCTTTCTTTTCCATGTATTGCTGAGCTTCGATAGCCAGCTCTGTAGATGTAGTGGCCCACAACCATACAGCCTCTGGGTTGCATTCCTGTTGTAGTTCTTCTTCAATACACAGCTTGTCAGGCATTCCGAGTAGTTTTTGAAGCACTAGTTGGGCGATGACAGGATCTATGTGTGGTTTTGTGGGATTGATGGTGCAAAGTACGACAGGATACTCAGCTTTGTTTAAGGTGGTGGATGCCCATTGAATATCTGGTTGGGATGTGGCCAATCAAGGATACCCTAAGATGATGTCTTCTCCTCCTACGTTGGTGATGAGGAATCTCATATCTTTCTTGGTGCCTTTGGTCTCAACCTCTAGATCCACACAATGGGTTATCTTGCCCCCTTTGTTATGCATGCCATCAATATTCCAGATCTTTCAATGATGGTCTAACTCTTTGAGGCCTAGCCTCATCCTTTTTGCGAAATCCAGATGGATGAAATTGTTAGTGGCTCCAGAGTCCACTAGTGCTCATTTATTGGCCATGGTGTAACTTGCGTGCAATGAGACTGGAACATGCATAGATTGATAGCGCATGATGAACACAGAGTTACACTTTAATGCCCTTACCCAGGCCATCGGGTTCAGGTGCTTTGAAAATCCTTCATCCCCATCAGATCCCTGACTACCAAGTCTCGGGTTTCGTCATCGAGGTTTCAGACTCTGTTTATCCAGCCAGTCACTTGTTCTTGGGGTGTTCCGGTGGTGGTGCGGGTGCCACAACTACTGCCACCATTGTCTTCTAAGTCGATGAGTGGCTCTTCTGCAATGCTTTGGACTTCTTTGATGTAGGTGCTATGTCCTTGACGCAGCTGCCAGTTCTGATTGGTACATGGGTGGCATGGCTGCAGGCAGTTGCGTGAGAAGTGACCTGGTTTGTTACAATTGTAACAGATGATGTCCTTAGCATTTATGACTCCTCTGCCCTGTGGGCATCCTCCTCCTTGAGGGGTGTACAGCTGGAAAGTATAATCAATCTCTTCTGATCCAGCCAATTGGGCTTGGACTCTTCCTGGGGTGGTGTCCATCACCTCCGGATGGTTGCGGAACTGCTGCCAGTTGTTCTGCTGCAGAGGCTGGTTAGGTGCATTGAAGGTGCGTGGAGGGGCGTTCCCTTGACGTTGTGGGGTGTTGATGTTTTTGCAGCCCCCAAGTTGAGTCTGGAGATGCATCCATTTGCGCTGCTGCTTGAGTACTGCTGTCTTCCATTGGTTGTAGGTATTTGGGCTGTGGAAGTTGTAGGTGTTCTTGTAGAGTTCTACAGGCAGTCCACCGGTGAATTTATCAGGTACAAGGGAGTCATCGAAACAATACCCAGCTTCGCTTACAGCCTTCTTGAATTGAATTTGGCCATGTAAGTGTCGATGTCTTGTCCCTCCATTTTGAATCCTTTCTGGAGCTCTTGCTGCACTTGTTCTTTCTCCAAGGTGTTGGAGAAGGTGTTGCGGAATCTGATTTCTACAGCATTCCAGATCCAGTCATCATATGGGCCATGCTTGGCCTTGTATCCCTTGACCCATTTGGTGGTGGATAGGACCCACTTGTTGACATGTTCTCCCTGGATGTACGTGAGGAAGATGAGGGCCTTACAGTATGGGAGTTGAAAGGTGGGATTGTCAAAGTTGGTCTCAACAAAGAGTTCCCATTGAGTGAGGAACTGCTGGACTTTGGTGTGATCACTGGTGAATACGATGGGTTCCCAGCCCATGAACTTCTTCAGTTCTGCTCCAATGGAGATGTTAGGCCCTGTAAAGTGTCCCCTGCCTTCACTGCCACCTTCATCTCCTCCTTCCAGTGGGTCATTTCCTGGAGGTCCACCTCGGTTGATGTGAGCGGGTTCCTCAAATACATGGACTTGCTCAGTAGTTGTCGTCATGTTAGTTGGGATCAACTCAGCTAATAGTTCAAGCTGTTGCTCCTCTGCCTCTTCTTGTGCTTCAAGGATATGAATTTCCTTGGGGTTGCTTGCTAGTGATGGGGATGGTGTGGGAGTCTTGGGTGTAAGGGATTGAACAGGTTCTTCTTCTTCTCCATCGATGGGGCCCCACTGGTCATGAGTGGTGATTTCTCTTTGAAGGATATCAAGCTGAAGGCTCATGCTTGCTGGTTTGAGTACTTGTAACTGGCCGTGGAGTTCGTCCCACTTGATCTCTGTCCAACAGAGGTTGTCAAAGTTGAATTCTACCAGTACAAGTCAGGTAGTGTTATCTCTGTGAGTGTAAGGAGCAACATAACCTGGTTCCCCTTGTTCTGTGTACCAATATGCTGCCTTGAGGAATTTCTTTGGTATGTTCCTTTCTCCTCATCGTTCAATGTGATAGGGTCTGAATGGTACCCAAAGGTCTCATGTTGTGATCATTGTGGAAGCCATGTTGAGGGATCTTGGTCTTAATGTAACATCTACCACAGATGTTGGCCTGACTTAGGCACTTGAGTAACGTGGGTTCCCTCACGATTAGTATCAGTGGTTCTTGGGTACGTTCGGGAAGATGGCAGGATGCCTACAAAAGGTGCCAGTAGAGTCTTGATAGGTGTAAAGGGTGAAACCTAACAGAATGTTTGGAGGCAGGGTGCGGACACCTCTAACGAATTGCCACTCGGTGGAGTTGAGAATATAGAAGGACGTGTGGTCCAAGAGTTGAGGTATTTGAATACGAGGTGACACAAGGTATTGGCTGGATAAGTCTTGATTGCACTGTCCACCATCCACAAGGAGTTGGAATGGGGAAGAAGGTCACAGGGATCCCCTTGGTCTTAGAGGGATATGCTGGAGCTAGCTCACTAAGGGACACTTGGCCCTTGTACAGAAGACAAGTGAAGAGTGGTAATTGAAGAAGACCAAGATGGGGATCCTGGCCTGTACTACTAGGGGCTTAAGTACATCTAAGGGAGCTAGTTCAGGCTCTGCTCAAACATGTAGGTAGCCAATAGTGTAAGTAGAGCAAACCCTAGTACAACTATCCTAGGGATCAGTCATCCATGGCGTAATATTGTACACATACAACAATAGGGATTATCAGTCAGCATAGTAAGACACATCACATACAACAATAGTGGGCATCAGTCAGCGAGGCATGAGGCGTGTAGATCCAAAGTCCATGACACATTACTGCTGACACATCAAGTCATAATGAACATGTCAGAGTCCACAACCAGGCCAGGCAGTCTGAGAACAAAATGTAACAGAAGGCAAGGAGAAAATTCCAGCTTTCTTCCCTGTTTCCATTGAAGACCAGTGGAGGGTTGCCCCTGAGTTTGCCTCTTCCTAGTGCCAGTATTGCACTGGGTGGGGCCACAGGGATTGCTCCTCCTCCTCCTCCAGGGGCTCCTCCACCTGGACTGCCACCGCCTCCACCAGGGGCACCACCACCCAGTGGGCCACCACTCCTACCATGTATGCCTCCACTAGATCCAAGAGGTGCACCACTGCCAGAGCCCAACAGTACTGGGGTGCTAGTGCCATGAGTTGTTCCACCCATTGTAGCAGACAATTGACCTCCTGTAACAGGTGTTATACTCCAGTGGGCGCACCTTCTGGAGTCTGACTTCTTGATGGGAAACTGGGGGTTCTTGCTGTATCATGGTGGCAACCAAGCTTCAACTGGTCTATCTTCCAGTTGGAACCTAACAATCTTGCTGCTTGCTGAGTTCTTTGAGGTTTGCATGATGCCATAGGTGATGACAAGGATGATGTGCACGATGTGGTTGGCAATGAAGAGGATAGCATGCTCGAGCAAAGGAGACAGGATGTGAGGGAAGTGGGGCTACTGTCCCCAAGGCTTTATCTGCTTTGGTCTACTTGTAGGCTGGATACTACAAGAAGTCAAGCTGAGGGATATCAGTGAGACTGGGGTGCTACTTATACACATCCAGGGAGCTTTCAAGCTCAGCCTGAATATGAAACCTTATATGTATTGTCCAATGGCAGAAGGCTGGGACATGAGTCAGGGATAATACAACATGAGGCCAACATGAAACACATCAGAAGTCCATCAATCAGTGGCTGAAACATATAGTAGATGGGCGCATCAAGCCACAGGCACAATTGATAACACAATCAGAAACCAGGAACCATACAGTCCATGAGGCAGATCCAATCACAATTCAGGCACAAGCTCATCTGGATCCTTCTGCTGTGGGTCTAGACCAGGTCACATGCCAGGGTTATGTGACAGGTGCTTGACAACTTCTTTTTCAGCTATTCCCAGGGTGCTTGCCATCTGGGATCCTGTGGGAATTCCAAACCCAGTGCATGATATCTTGGGGATGTGGGGTCAGGACTCACAACTCTGTCACAAGTAATCCTTTCTTGTAGATAGGACTTGGTGGAACTGCATGAGTCAGCACTTGTTGCTCCCATGTCAGGACAGAACATAACAACAGGTGGTCCTCCACTGCTTGGGCCAGCAGATCCCACAGTAGTAAGGCTGGTGGCAACCTGAGTGTTGGTGGCCATTGTTGGCTGTACAGGGGTGAGGGTGGTAGATTTGTCTGGGTCAACTGTGATACCAGTGATGTTTGCTGACCCAAGGGGTCCTGCACTGTATTGTGGAGGGACAGGTTTGTATGCATACCAATGTCCTTGCTTTGGGTCGTAGTTGATGAAGGCCCAAAGTTGGAGGTCATCAAAGTAGTGGACTTGTTGGTATTCTTGATTTTTGGCATTAAAGACAAAGTATCCCTTGATGTTATTGATCTTGTTCCAGATGACTGCCCCTTTTTCATGGTCAGTAAGGTCATTGGACAGATAGCGATCAATGTACTGCTGCTGAATTTTGTGCAACTCCTACTAGTCACCAGGGTTGCAAGAGACTTGACTTAATGTAACGTTACCACAGGAACATTATGCACGACATGTGCTTCACTAAGTCACTCAGGCCAAGGTAATGGGGGTGCATAACAGTCAGTTGGGACTGAGTCAGGTGATGAACAAGTGTCACACAGTCTCCTCAGACATGCAGACAGTAGCAGGGAAGTCAGGGGTTTAAGTACAAAGGTGAACCAAAGTTGTGCTCAAGTGAAACAGCAAGCCAAGTCATTCATAAGATGACAGGGATGTGTGGTATTTGGCATGGGGTAAAACCCAATCCGGCCATAAATTGCGCGCTCTGCACTCTGACTGCAGTGGTGAATATATGTCAAGTGTCACACAGGACATTCTTAAGCAGAAAGGGATAGAGCATCACCTCACGATGCCAGGTTCACCACAGTCCAATGGAATAGCCGAGCGGTTCAACTGCACCATTATGGATAAGGCAATAGCCATGCTACACACTGCTGGCATGTCTAAAGGCTTCTGGGAGCATGCAGTGTGTGCAGCTGTGCACATCTACAATCGCTCTCCAGTCCGTGGACTTAAGTGGTGCACTCCTTACAAGCTCTGGCACTCTGGCAAAGTGCCTGATGTCTCTCACTTACACATCTTTGGATGCAAGGGGTACATGCATGTACCTGCTGATAAGTGTCGCAAATTGGATGCGAAGGCCATTGAGGTCATGCTTATCGGGTTTGAGCCTGAATCTAAGGGCTATAAGCTCCAGGACCACTCAACCCACTCTGTCTGATTGTTCAGGGATGTGACATTTGACAAGAGTAGCTTCCTGTCCCTTCAGGGTGTCGAGACACACCCCACACCTACACCTATGAGCCCACCAGTAGAAACACCAGTTACAGTGACTGCCATACCTAGCATGTCAGCATTACCACCACAGCAAGCCACCTCCCCTGCACACTCACACAGTAGTGAGGAGGAGGACATAGAAGACCTACTTGACCCAAAAACTAAGCATCCACACATGCCACCACCATCTGCCACTCTGCCCACTCTGCCCACCACACCTAAGCATGAGCAGCGCACTCCCACTTCATCACCACCTCACCAAGGTGCAACACACATTATGCGCAGTCTCCCTCCACCCTCACCAGAAATGCCTGGGGGCTTCAAGGATTGTGCACAGCGTAGTCAGCTGTTGCACGAGATGGACAATGCACCAAGGGGATCTGGTCATGCACCCATGCCAAACCCCTGCTACTTCAATGTGGATAATACAGCACTGTGTGGCAGGTGTCTGGGGTATGCAGAGTTGCTTGCTGCAGCCTATGTCAGCAGAGACCCTAACCTTTGCGGAGGCTATGTGGTCTGCAGACACAGATGAGTGGACAAAGGTGTGTCAGTATGAAATAGATGCCCTTGCCAAGAATGGCACATGGGAGTTAGTGGATCTCCCACCTTATCGTGAGGCAGTAAAATCCAAATGGGTCTTTAAGCTCAAAGCAGATGGCCGCTACAGAGCTCGCTTGGTGGCCAAGGGATTTACGCAGATCCCTGGCATAGATTTTGATGAAACCTTCTCTCCCATCACACAATTTCAGTTGCTATGTTTACTTCTGGTGTTGGCTGTGCTGGAGAACTGGCACATCCATCAGATGGATGTCAAGTCTGCTTTTCTCAATGGCATGCTTGATGAGATCTACATGGAGCAGCCACAAGGTTTCACTGTCACTGGCTCTGAGACAAAGGTGTGCCACCTAGTTAAGGCAATATATGATCTCAAACAGGCCTCCCGTGCATAAAACTTGCAATTCCATGGAGTGCTCACTGCACTTGGCCTTAAGCAGATGTTTGCTGATGCTGGCATATATGTGATGCCTAAACAAGAGGGGTATGATCCACTCTTCATTATTGTCTACGTTGACAACATCACTATACTGGGTCCCTCGTTGGATGGAATAAAGTGTCTTAAGTCAGGACTATCTGAATGCTATGAGATGACAGATCTCAGGGAGATAGAGTCCTATCTTGATATGCACATTGTGTGCAACCACTCCCTCAGACTCATTGAAATAGATCAGTCTGGCTACATCAAGGATGTCCTTGAACACTTTGGCATGTCTGATGCCAATCCATGTTGAGCAGGCAGCACTAACAGCGAGAAGTTAATAGCACAAAGCTCAGACAAACAAGTAAACTTCAGAGGAGAAGAAAACTCTTATAGCAGCGCTACACACCTAAGACAAACAAGTAACTATACTAGTGTCAGTGTAAGGTAGAGAGGCTTAGTAGTAAAAGGGACTTACACTTCAGAGGAGAAGAAAACTCTGAAGTGTATGGGCAAAAACAGCAGTCCGTATATACAGGACGCTTAGCTAATAATGGTCTGTGTGCACTGGTGATCCAAACAAAATACACCTGGTCTGTGTGCCAGAGGGAGAAATGCCATTGGAGGGCAAAGAACAATAGGGCTGCCTAAAGCAGCTAAGTCCAGTATCTTAACAATAAGAACAATAAGAACCTAATAAGGATTCTAGACAATAAAGATAAACAATAACCGGTCCGTACAAGTCTGGAAGTCCAAGTCCAATCATAAGGGTCAGATACCATATAAGGCAGGGAATGACTCAATCATATCCCACGAGACATGTGACTTAAATCAGTCATGTCTCAACATCCCTCCATGATAGAGGCAGTCCATTTGGAGATAAGAATAGGTGGTAGATGGTGATGAGAGCATGTGTCAAGTTTCAACAAGTTCTCAACATAAGAACTGTGCAAGAGTCTACAGGAGTTCAGGATTGAGATCCCTAGATCACCTGACTTAAAGTGTCATAAAGGATGACTTTTTGAAGTCCAGGGATTACTCCATATAAGACAGAGAGAAAGGACTCTCTTCTGCAGAGATAAGATGTATCTTATTCTGCCTTGACACTTCATCAGCAAACCTTATAAAACAGGTTCATCAACCTGAATTTCTGATAGATGTGGATCTTATCCATGATCTATTCTCTCCAAATCTACACTAACCCAACATCATTAACCAGCTTCTCAAAGGTTTCTCTTGGTAGAGACTTTGTAAGTCTGTCTGCTACCATTTCCTTTGTAGGGGGGTGTAGCAGGTCTATGACCTTGTTTTCTAGGTACTCCCTTACAGTGTGGTGTTTGATGGGGATGTGTTTGGACCATCTCCCTGTGACTGGATTTAGGGCTAAGTCTACAGCACCCTTATTGTCACAGTGAAGAGGTATGGGGGAGGAGACCTCATACCCCAGTTCCTCTAGGAATGTCCTATACCACTGAGCTTGGTTTGCAGCCTCAGAGAGGCTCATGTATTCAGCTTCTGTGATGGACTGGGCAACCATCTTTTGCTTTCTGGTGCACCAAGAGATGGTGCCATGTGCAAGTAGGTAGATGTAGCCTGAAGTGGAGTGGCAATCTTCCTGATCTCCCCAGGAAGAGTCGCAGTAGCCATGAAGGCCTTCTCCACCATTCCCTCCAGTGTAGCGCAATGCATAGTCCTTTGTGGTGTTTAGGTATGCCAGTACATATTTGGCAAGGCACAGATGCTGCTGAGAGGGGTTGGAAGTGAATTGGCTAAGGCGCACAACAGTGAAAGAGATATTGGGTCTGCTTCCAATCTGTGCATATAGCAAAGACCCAATTATCTGTTGATACTTCTTTATCTCAGAAGTAGAGGCTTGATCTTCATATTTGATCAAGTGAGCCTCAGTGCTACTAGGTAGAGGGGTATATACTGGGTTGGAATCCCTCATTCTGAACCTTTCTACTATGTCTCTGACATAATCTGATTGGTTGATTTCCATAGTGCGGTTAGCACGATCTCTGGTGATATTAACACCGAGATAAGATTGGATCTCTCCCAAGTCAGTCATCTCATATTGGCTAGATAGAGACACCTTCAGATCATAGATCATGTCCATAAAGTTTTCCAGTATAGTGATATCATCTACATATAAGATGATGAAAAGTGATCCACCCCCCTCTTGGAGATGGTACATGTATACTCCTGCATCAGAGTACGTCTGCATGAAGCTGAGTTCAGTAAGAACTCCATGGAACTGTAGATTCCACACGCGGGAAGCTTGCTTCTGACCATAAAGGGCTTTCTGAAGTCAACACACCATGTGTTCAGAGCCAGCTGTGACGAAACCAACTGGTTGCTCCATGTAAATTTCCTCATCCAGTTCCCCATGAAGGAATGCTGACTTGACATCCATCTGGTGGATTTCCCAATCCTCTAGTGTAGCTAACGCCAAAAGGAGTTGTAATGACTCAAAACAGGCAACTGGAGAGAAGGTTTCATCAAAGACCACCCCCTCTAGTTGGGTGAACCCTTTTGCCACTAGCCTAGCATGAAAGTGTCCATCTGCTTTCTTCTTAAAGACCCACTTGCATTTAACCACCTTCCTTCCAGCAGGAAGGGGCTCCAGACGCCTTTCTCGAGGGCATCAAGCTCATAGTGACATGCCTTGTTCCACTCGTCAGTGTGTTCAGACTCCATGGCCTGCTTAAAGGTCTGAGGATCCCTATATCCAGGGGCCTCTGCCACATTTAGCAAGTCCATCATTGTGAGCCTACTGCTTCCCTGTACAAATTTGTCATTGTCCTCATTGTAATAGCAAGGATTCTGGCACCTTGTCCTTGTGCTATGTCTGGGACAAGGAGGCAAGGTCACCTGCACAGTCCTCAGGCTTCTAGGGGTATCCCTAGGAGGACTTACTTCCCAATTGAAGGTAGGGGCAGGGATTGGCTGGGACACCATTGGTGGCCAGTTTTGCCTTGAACATGTAGGTACAGGTGGAGATGAAGCAGGGGGTGCAGAAGGGGAAGTCTGGTAGATAGTTGGATCTGCTGGAGCTGGGGTGGCATTTGGTGGGGTGCTAGGCTGTTGTCCATGTGGAGGGGGTACCTCCGGCACCGGAATAGTAGGGGGAGCCACATTGGTTGGTGGTGCCTGAGGTGCAGTGGCAACAGCTGGTAGAGGCTGATCAAGCACTCTGATGTAAATAGTACCACCAGTGGAGTCTGAGACTTCCTGTTCCGGCACTGGTGTTGTATACTGGTGAGGGATCAGGTCACCACGGGACGGGAAGACATCTTCATCAAATGTAACATCTTGTGAAGAGATAAAGCATTGGTTATGTCTGTCCCATAATTTGTAGCCCTTGGAGAGGGCTTCATAGCCCACAAACACGGCTTCCTTGGCTTTAGGATCTAATTTTTGCCAGTTGTGTTCTGGTACATGATAGTAGGCTTTGCAGCCAAATACTCTAAAGTATGAGACATCTGGAACTGTACCATTCCAGAGTTCTAGCAGAGTTTTCCACTTATTAGAATGAGTGGGAGTGTGGTTATAAATGTGCACAGCAGTCTCAACTGCTTGTTCCCAAAAACCAAGGCTAAGTGTAATGTCTACCACAGACATTTGCCTGACTTAGGCACTTGAGTGACATGGGTTCCCTTGTGGGTAATATCAGTGGTTTGTGGATTTGTCAGGGAATACGGCTGGATGCCTGCAAAAGGTGCCGGTAGAGTCTCAATATGTGTAAAGGGGGAAACCTAGTGGGATGTCAGATGGTGGGGTCTTGATAGCTTGTACAAACCTCCACTGAGGATTGTCAAGAACGAAGAAGCACTTGAAAGGCCTTGTGGTGCAAGAGTTGAGATACTCAAAGATGAGATGACATGTGGTGTTTGGCAGGTAAGTCACGATGGCACTGTCCACCATCCATGAGGAGTTGGAATGGGGATAAAGGTCACAGGGATCCCTTTGGTCTTAGAGGGATATGCCAGAGCTAGCTCATGAAGGGACACTTGGCCCTTGTATAGAAGACGAGAGGATGAGAGTAGTATTTGAAGAAGACCAAGATGGGGATCCTGGCCTGTACTACTATGAGCTTAAGTACACCTAAGGGAGCCAGTTCTAGCTCCGCTTGAACATGTAGGTAGCCAACAGCGTAAGTAGAGAAAACCCTAGTACAACGATCCTAGGGATCAGTCATCTGTATTGTAATATCGTACACGTACAACAATAGCAAACATCAGTCAGCATAGTAAGATACATCACGTACAACAACAGAAGTCATCAGTCATCTGAACATGAGGTGGTTAGATCCAAAGTCCATGACACATTACTACTGACACGTCAGGTCATCACGAACTCGTCAGAGTTCACAACTGGGCTGGGCAGTCTGAGAACGAAATGTAACATCACCCCCTTTTCAGGTTCAAGCCCCAGCTTGACTGTGCATGACTGCGAGGGGGTTCGTGCCGAGGGATCACATGTGACAAATCACCTCTATCTCCTTGGTGTCTTCTTCCGCCCAGGGACCGTGATGAAGCATGGACCGTTCATTCTCAATGTGGTTGATTGCATGAGCATGTTGGAGTCAGGCCACACACCTGTTCCACTCTATCTCTATGCACTCCAGTTTCATCTGCTCAGTGGCTACTTGATGTTGCTGAGCTCACCAGCCAAGGGTCATGCACCAATAGCAGTGCACCTCAGCCACGAGAGGGAGGTCCTTTATATGAAGGAGCACTTGGTTGACTGAGTCAACTAATCCCGTGTTGGAGAGCAAGAACATGAGGTCATTGTTGGTGTAAGTGGGGGGAGAGGACTGTCCCTTGAAATAGGGAGTGGCGTGCACCGGCTTGCCATATTGTTGGTTGCTTCAGGCTTGCAAGGCCAGAATGAAGGGGTCAGTGGTGAGGATGAGCTGAGTATACCGGGCGGGCCAAAGGCGTTCTTGAGCATCTCGAATCTGGAAGGGAATGTAATGTACTCCCTGATTGAACTGATATCCCCTGGGAGGGGGAGTCTCCGGCTGATCCTTGGCCTCCAACACATGTTCCTCCTCTTGATCATGGTGAAGCATGGATTGAGGCAGCACTGGTAGTGTGAGAGCTTCCCCGGTGGGTCTGCATAGTGGGGGGGTTTCCGAGTGTGTCGTGGTGAGATGGGTGGCATAATGCAGATATGGATGCATCTCAAGATGCTCGGCTGGGTCGTACAGATCCCCCCCCTCATTGGGTCCCAGTGGTGTTGCTGGTCAGCTGGGCATGTAACCCTGATCGTCACCCGCTGAAGTAGGTGCTCTGGTGGGGACATAGTTGCCTCCAAGGCGGCTGGGCTGGTTGCTCTCAGAATAAAGAGTGGGGGACAGCGAAGGAACTCGGGATGACGTGGGGGAAGTAAGATGACTTCCTTACTGGTGAAGGGAGAGGGTAGATGACAGGGGTGACAATGGCGTGGACTGTGTTTGGTAAGGAGCTGCTAGACTGGTATTGACAACATAGTGGAAGTGGACTGGGGAAGAGGGACACATAAGTAGTGGTGGTAGTGGGAGAAGGGAATGGGGATGTCTCTTGGGATTTTCCTGTGCTTATATGTGCTTCATGAGCAGGGTTTGAATTTTTGAACTTCCGAATCGCATCATCAGCAAACACGTCATCCTTGTCAACACACTGGTTATCCGAGTCTGGGTATCCCCTCCATTTGACCAAATACTGCAACTTGTGACTTCTGCCAAACCGCTGAGAGTCTAGAATCTTCTCAACTTTGTATTCTTCTTCGCCACCAACTAGATCCAGTGGCAGGCATTGATAGTTGGGTCCATGTGTGGGTGTCTCGTGATAGGGTGTAAGGAGGTCCACATGGAACACTGGGTGGATCTGCCACTGCGTGGGAAGCTCTAGGCAGTAATTGACTGTGGACATCACCTGGGCAATCTTAAAAGGGCCATGTCTCCGTGCTGCAAGTTTTGCAGTTGGTTGGTGGGTACATAAGTGGCATCCTTCTAGCCACACTTGGTCTCCGATTTGGAATTTGGGCGTATCTTTGGCCTTGATCACCCCTGCTGTGCTTTGATCATCAGGGACTGGGCGTGCTGTTGGAGTTCCTTGAACTGTTTGACCCTGAGCGCTACTTGCAGAATAGGGGATGGTTGGTCTGTCCAGTCAGCACAGGGGTTATACCCCATCAGGAGCTGGAAGGGGGATTCTTTAGTGGTTTCGCTAGGCCAGTTGTTGTGTGTGAATTCCACCATGGGGAGGTAATGGATCCAATTATCCTGTCATTCATTGACCCAGAATTGTAAATATTGCTCTAACCATTGGTTAGTGCATTCTGATTGTCCATCCATATGAGGGTGGTATGCTGTAGAGATGTTTTGCTCGATGCCTAGGATCTTGCACAGTTCGTGGGTAAACTTGGATGCAAAGTGAGGGTCCCTATCACTGATAATTTTGCCAGGTAACCCGAATCAAGGGAAGACATGTTTTATGTACAGAGCAGCTGTTCCTTCAGCTGATATTTCTTCTTGACAGGGGATGAATAGGGACATCTTTGTGCAGTCATGATCCGTTATCATAAGGATCATGTCACATTCCTGCACCACAGGGAGTTTAGTGATGAAATTGAGGGCAATAGTTTCAAACCGCATAGCTTCCAGTTTGGGGAATATTGGGCATAGTGGCGCTTTGATGGCCCTAGTGTTTACTTTGATCCTTTGACAGTTGGCACATCCTTTGATGTAGTCCATGACTTCTTGACGCAGTCCAGGCCACCAATAGTATCGTTCTACAAGTTTGATGGTGCAGTTGATCCCAGGATGTCCATATACAGGGGGTCGTGATGCATTTTGATGATTTCGCGCTTCTCATGGAGTCCTCCTGTGACCACATGTCTTCTGTCTTTGTACCATGTGCCTTCGATCAGTTTGAGGCCATGTGGGTCTACCCATGGGTGTATCTTGTTGGTGTCCTGTGTGTATATTGGGTTGACCTTTTCCATTTCTTGTACTGATATTGTGGCGTTGATTTGGAGTGGATCTTCAGTGGTGTCTAGTAATGCAGCTCTAACAAAGACTTCATCTGGTAATACTGTCACCTGTTCATTGTCGCTTTCTCCTTGATCATAGTCTGGGCATCTAGATAAGGCGTTGGCTCTTCCATTTGCCGTGCCCTTGATGTGGTGAATCTCGATGTCATACTCCAATAGTTCTAGTACTTCCCTAGCTACTCGGTGGCTTATCTTTTGTGGGGAACACCAGTATTGTAGGTTCATGTGATCCGAAAAGACCTTGATCTTGTGGGGTGATCCCGCTAGATAGTGGTGCCAGTTCCTGAGTGCTTTGACAATTGCCAGGAGTTCCAGATCGTAGATGTCGTAATTCCATTCCAATGCACTAAGTGTGTTTGAGTAGTACACAATAGGGTGTCTTTTGCCATCCTCTTTGCGTTGGAGTAGTACTGCTCCTACTGCAAATCCCAATGCATCCACTTCTAGTTCGAATTGCTCTTCCAGGTTGGCATGTGCAAGTACCAGTTCTTCCGTGACAAGTTTCTTGATTTTGTCAAATGCTTCTTGCTCTGTTGGCATCCATGTCCATTCAGTGTCTTTGTGCGTGAGTTTGTTGAGGGGTCATGCATAGGTGGCAAAATTTCAAATGAAAGCACAGTAGAAGTTACAGAAGCCTAAGAATGATCATACCTGTTTGACATTTTTTGGCATAGGCCAATCCTTGATGCCGGAAATTTTGATGGGGTCCATGCAAGTCACCCCCTTTTCAATGATTACCCCCAGGTAATCGATGCTTGGGGCATGGAAGGTGCATTTCTCCAGTTTGAGGAAGAGGTCATTTTGTTCCAATAAATCCAATATGTCATGTACCATGTCGATGTGTGCCTGTTCATTAGACTGTGTTGCAATGCCAATGTCATCCATGTATACCCTGATGATCGTTCCCTTTGTCTTGTGATAGGCGATGAGATCTTTACAGATTTCATTCATCATTGTCTGAAAAGTTGCCAGGGAGTTTGTTAGTCTAAAGAACATCACCATGGGTTTGAAAATTCCATAGCGTGTTTTGAACGCAGCTTTCTCCTGGTCTCCCTCTTTGATGTGTACATTGTTATACCCCCAGTGGATGTCCAGTTTGGTGAATATGAAGGCTCTGCTGAGGTCTGCGATGAGTTCTGGTATGAGGGGGAGTGGGTATTGATTGCGTATGGTCCATTTGTTGATATTCTGGTAGTCCTGTACGGGGCATAGCTTTCTGTCCTTCTTTTTAATGAAGAAAAAGGATGATGCATACAGTGATTTAGATGGCCTAATATATCCCTTTGCTAGTTGTTCGTCAAGGAACTCCTTGAGGGCCTTGTCTTCCACTTGACTCATGGGATAAACCTTGCAATTGATGGTGTCGGGGGCATCTGGTTTGAATTCAATTGCATGATCCCAAGGCTTAGAGAGGGGGAAGCAGTGGGATTCTTCCTTGCTGAAGATTTTGATGTGTCGTTTGTATTCCTTTGGGACGGCTTTCTTCTCTGTATATTGTTGAGCTTCAATGGCTAGTTCTGTTGAGGTGGTGGCTCGGAGTTGTGCCACTTCTGGATCACATTCTTGTTGTAGCTCTTCTTCCACAGGTTGTTTGTCAGGCATTCCCAGTAGTTTCTGGAGTACCAGCTGGGTGATGACAGGGTCTATGTGTGGCTTGGTAGGGTTGATGGTGCATAGTACAACAGGATACTCAGCTTCATTCAATGTGGCAGATGCCCATTGGATATTGGGCTGAAAGGTAGCCAGCCAGGGATATCCTAGGATGATATCTTCTCCACCTACGTCAGTGACTAGGAATCTCATGTCTTTCTTGATGCTTTTGGTTTTGACTTCAAGATCTACACAGTGAGTTATTTTGCCTCCCTTGTTGTGCATGCCATCAATATTCCAGATCTTCCAATGACGGTCTAATTCTTTGAGGCCTAGTCTCATTCTTCTTGCAAAATCTGGATGGATAAAATTGTTAGTGGCTCCGGAGTCTACTAAAGCTCATTTGTTGGCCATGGCATAACTTGCGCACAATGAAACTGGAATGTGCATAGATTGATAGCGCGTTATGAACACAGAGTTACATCATAATGCCCTCACCCAGGCTGTTGGGTTCAGGTGCTTTGAAAATCCTCCTGACTCATCAGGTCTCTCATCACCAGTGCTTTTGCCTCTTTGTCCAGTGATTGGACTCCATTTATCCAGCTGGTTGCCTGGTCTTGCGGCGTATCAGTGGTGGCGCAGGCGCCTCAGCTGCTGCCATTATCGTCATCAAATTGGATGAGTGGTTCTTCATTGACGCTCTGAACTTCCTCTATGAAGGCACCATGTCCTTGGCACGGCTGCCAATTCTGATTGTTGCGTGGGCAGCGCAGCTGGAGACAATTGTGTGAGAAATGACCCAGTTTGTTACAGTTGTAACAGATGATGTCCTTAGCATTAATGACTCCTCTGCCCTGTGGGCATCCTCCTCCTCCTTGAGGGGTGTATGGCTGACATGTGTAGTCAATTTCTTTGGATCCCGCAAGTCTGGCGCGAACTCTTCCTGGTGTAGTGTCCATAGCATCTGGGTGGTTTTGGAAGGACTGCCACCCCTGCTGCAGTTGTTGGGGGCAATTGGGGGTGTTGAAGGTTCACAGTGAGGTATTCCCTTGTTTGGCGGGTCCTCCTGGGGGCTTGTGTCCCCCAAGATGGGTTTGGAGATGCATCCATTTGCACTGTTGCTCGAGCATGGCTACCTTCCACTGGCTGTAAGTATTGGGGCTGTGGAAGTTGTAGGCTCTACAGGAAGGCCACTGGTGAATTTATCAAGTACCAGGGAGTCATCAAATCGATACCCAGCTTCTCGTATGGCCTTTTCGAATTTGGCCATGTATGTGTCAATGTCTTGTCCTTCCATGCGGAATCCCTTCTGAAGATCCTGTTAAGCATGTTCCTTCTCTAAGGTGTTGGTGAAGGTGTTTCTGAATCCAAGTTCAACAGCTTGCCAGATCCAGTTGTCGTAAGGACTGTGTTTGGCCTTGTATCCCTTGACCCACTTGGTGGTTGATAAGACCCATTTGTTGACATGTTCCCCCTGTATATAGGTGAGGAATATGAGCCCTTTGTGGTAGGGGAGTGTGAAGGTGGGGTTGTCGAAGTTGGTTTTGATGAACAGCTCCCATTGGGTTAAGAACTGCTGGACTTTGGTATGATCTCCCATGAATACAAGGGGTTCCTTGCCCATGAACTTCTCGGGGCAACTTCCGACAGAGACATTTGGTCCTGTGAATAGGGGTCCTCTGCCTCCGCCTCCACTTGCTGGAGGGTCGTTGCCAGGGGGTCCACCACAACTGATACACATGGGTTCCTCAAATGTGAGGGGTTGTTCAGTGATGGTGGTAGTCATGTTGGTGGGAATCAACTCAGCTAATAGTCCCAACTGTTGTTCTTCTTCCTCTGCCTGAGCTTCGAGGATACAAATTTCTTCTGGATTACTTGCTAGTGATGGAGAGGGTGCTGGTGTCTTGGGTGTAGGGGATTGAACGGGTTCTTCAGTTTCACCATCAATGGGTCCCCACTGATCTCTGGTAGTGATGTTGCTTTGAAAGATGTTGAGGCCTAGACTGGCAGTTGCTGGCCGTACTACTTGAAGCTTTCTGTAGAGTTTGTCCCACTTGATCTCTGTCCAACAGGGGATTTTGAAGTTGAATTCTATGGGGATTAAACTGGTGGTGTTGTCGCGATGGGTGTAAGGGACTATGTAACCTGGGTCCCCTTTCTCAGTCTGCCAAAAGGCTGTTCCTAGGAATTTCTTTGGAACATTGCATTCTCCTCTTCTGTCGATATGGTACAGTCGAAATGGTACCCAAAGGTCTCTGGTTGTGATCTTGGTGGAAGCCACATTGAAGGATCTTGGTCTTAATGTAACGTCTACCACAGATGTTTGCCTGACTTAGGCACTTGAGTGATGTGGGTTCCCTTGTGGGTAATATCAGTGGTTCGTGGATTCATCAGGGAATATGGCTGGATGCCTGCAAAAGGTGCTGGTAGAGTCTCAATACATGTAAAGGGGGAAACCTAATGGGATGTCGGATGGTGGGGTCTTGATAGCTTGTATGAACCTCCACCAAGGATTGTTGAGAACAAAGAAGCACTTGAAAGGCCTTGCAGTGCGAGAGTTGAGATACTCAAAGATGAGATGACACGTGGTGTTTGGCAGGTAAGTCATGACAGTGCTGTCCACCATCCACAAGGAGTTGGAATGGGGATAAAGGTCACAGGGATCCCTTTGGTCTTAGAGGGATATGCCAGAGCTAGCTCACAAAGGGACACTTGGCCCTTGTATAGAAGACGAGAGGATGAGAGTGGTATTCAAAGAAGACCAAGATGGGGATCCTGGCCTGTACTACTATGAGCTTAAGTACACCTAAGGGAGCCAGTTCTAGCTCCGCTTGAACATGTAGGTAGCCAACAGCATAAGTAGAGCAAACCCTAGTACAACGATCCTAGGGATCAGTCATTCGTATCATAATATCGTACATGTACAACAATAGCGAACATCAGTCAGCATAGTAAGACACATCACATACAACAACAGAAGTCATCAGTCATCTGAACACGAGGTGGTTAGATCTGAAGTCCATGACACATTACTACTGACACGTTGGGTCATCACGAACACGTCAGAGTTCACAACCAGGCCGGGCAGTCCAAGAACAAAATGTAACACTAAGGCCCACATGATGAAGCATGCTGGTGCCTTTTTCCATAACTGTACAGTTAAAATGCTCAGCTCTCCCATTCTGTTGTGGAGAATGTGGCATAGTGAGACGATGCTCAATGCCCACTTCCAGAAGTATGTGCTTTAAATTGTTGTTGACATACTTGCCACCACAATCAGAGTGTAAGGATTTGATGGGCTTACTTAACTGTTTTTCAGCCCACACCTCATAGTGTAGGAAGGTGTCCTTAAACTGATCTTTCAACTTCATGCAGATGACAACAGCTGTTTTGGAGAAGTCATCTATGAAGGTGGCAAAGTACTTGTTCCCCTGGATAGAATTACTCTGAAGGGGTCCAACTAGGTCACTGTGGATGATTTTGAGGTGGTCCTCAGCACATTTCATGGAAGGAGGGAATGGAAGGCGGGTGGATTTGCCTAGTTCACATCCAAGGCAAGGTCCGGCTTCCACTGGGGCATTTGATATAATGAGGCCTTTTACAGCCTCAGGAGCATGTCTCTTCAGCGCTTTGGACATATGGCCCATGCACTTATGCCAGACATCCAGGCTAGCAGATGCAGGTGCTTTGACAGAGTTTAATTTATGTCCATCTAGCCAGTATAGGTTGGGAGCCCAATGTCCTTCCACAATAGTCATCCCTTTGTATCTGATTGCGAAGGAGGTGGAATCAAATGAAACTAAAGCACCCTTATCTGCTAGGGCACTTGTGGAGAGGATACGTGAGTGCGTATTGGGGAGATGCAACACATTTGAAATTTTGAGGTCATAGCCTCTATTGGTGCGGATTGTTATAGTACCCATTCCAACGCTCTTGAGCAGAGAGTTGTCACCAAGCAGAACTTTGACACCTTCATGTGGTGTATAGGTGTCATAGTCTTCAATGTAGGGTGTGAAATGTGTTGAAGCTCCACTGTCCATCATCCACTTTGATCCCACTTGTGCGTGGTTAGTGCACATCATGTAAAGGGAGACTTGAGGTGCCTCATGCACCTCCTCTATTTTTCCAGAGCCATTAACTATGGTAAATAGTTGGCTCTTTGGTACAGGTATTGTGTTTAATCTATCTGCTGGCACTGCGTCCAGTCCAGTGTCCCAATCATGGTGTTCTGGGCAGCCTTGCACTGCTGCCCAGCCTTCTCCTTCTTGGTGTTCTCCTGGTCCCTTTTTAGTTTGTAACAGTCCAGCTTTTTATAGCCAGCCTTTTTGCAGTAATGACAGATAACCTCTTGCAAGGCAGAGCTGCTGGAATTGGGTGATGGTTGCACCTTTGGGGGGTGTGAACCAGAGGCCTGTTTGATAGGGGCCACCTTATTGAAGGCGGTGGAGGGACCGGAGAGACAAGATTCCTCATTGATGAACCTATTGATCAGGTCCTGAGGAAGTAAGTTGGCAGGGGGGCCAGTGGCCAGTATGGTGCCAGCGATGGTAGAGTAGGAAGGGGGGAGCACATCTAGAAGTATAAAGGACATTTGCATGTCCAAGACCACCATCCCATTTTCCTGAAGGGTATTCCTCAAGTCCAGCATTTTTTGGAGTTGAGGGAGGAAGGGATGTCCTTCCTGAAGCTTGGCGTTGACCAAGCCTACCCATAAGTTGAAGGTGGCCATAGAGCCAACCACACCATACAAGGTCTCCAACTGCACAAATTTGTCATGCACAGTTGGGAAGATGATTTGGGATGTGGATCCCAGATAGAACTTCTGTGGTAACAGATAGATATAGGAGGCCAATAATGACCTCCTCTTGTTTGTTCCACAGTGCTTAAGGTGAATTGAGCCATTTGAAGATGTTCATAATCTGGTTCCAAGGAGCAGTCAGAACCAGTCCAGATCTTGGTAGGAAAGTGTCAAAGTGCGACCTATAGATGGCCCTTGAGTCACAGAGGACACAAGGGGACTGCAGAGGAGGATATAAGACTATATTGATCAAAGTAAAACTAAGTACTCACCTGCAGAGGAGGATATAAGACTAAGGGAATATTTTCCGTCCTCTGCAGGATATACAAACCTGACTAAGCATATCTAAATAAGGAAAACCCACTTGGGGCGCTGTACAGTCACAGAACAACACAAAGTAGCATGCTCTAGCTACAAATAACAGAAAGGTAGCGGTCCAGCCATAAGAGTGCTATAACTCCATAATACTCAAGGTGTCGTGCCTCAAGCGTGCAACTTGGGGATACTACATGTGCAAATCATATATAGATAACTAGTCCACACATGTCCACTTGTTACCACAAGGACCTTCAAAGAAGGGCAAGCAGTCTTAGTGATAGCTTTAATCAGGGTCAAGCAGAGTCACACCTGGGGTACTTCCCAGTGAAGGTTTCCCAGAGGTCATGTCCTAACCTTTAGGCTGTCCTCAGGGCCTACTCAGGTTCACTGGTGGACAGGGGGTAGTGCCCTCCCTAGAGAGGAGCCAACAGCGAGTTCCAGGAGGAAAGATGAGGATCAACTCCAACATCATGTTCAACTGCCATCTGTGGAGTCTCTAGACAAGACCATTAAGGGTCTTAGCACTAATGTATAGTAGTTTCTAATTATAGTAGTGACTCCTAGTTGTATCAGAGGGAAGGACTTCTGGGTTTGACTATTAACCAGGCCTTTACACCCCTTAAAGAGACCCAGGTATTAACCGAGTATCTCCCAACCATTAGAGTGGCCTATAGCCACAAGGGTCTTCCCCTATTGGCCTATGAAAGCACTTCTGGATGAAAACCAGATATAGAAAATAAGTAGTGAGGATAGTGCGCACAGAGGAACTTAAGGACACATCTGCTGACTTGACAGCTCCCTAGCGCCTTTTGCAAGAACCCCCTTAAGAGGCTAGCTAAAATGGCACGACATTCATAAATGCCAGTGGACAAGAAAGGTATGTGTTGGGGTAAGAGGATAGATTGATGCACACTGAGGGGATAGGTGATGACAGAGATGTGGTCGCAGAGAGAGCAAGTGACACAAGGTAGATCTGGAGTAATGGCTGTTAGTATGAGTGTCCAGGGCTCATAACCTGTTGAGCGGGCAGCACTAACAGTGAGAAGTTAATAGCACAAAGCTAAGACAAACAAGTAAACTTCAGAGGAGAAGAAAACTCTTATAGCAGCGCTACATACCTAAGACAAACAAGTAACTATACTAGTGTCAGCATAAGGTAGAGAGGCTTAGTAGTAAAGGGACTTACACTTCAGAGGAGAAGAAAACTCTGAAGTGTATGGGTGAAAACAGCAGTCCTCATATACAGAATGCTTAGCTAATAATGGTCTGTGTGCACTGGTGATCCAAACAAAATACACCTGGTCTGTGTGCCAGAGGGAGAAATGCCATTGGAGGGCAAAGAACAATAGGGCTGCCTAAAGCAGCTAAGTCTGGTATCTTAACAATAAGAACAATAAGAACCTAATAAGGATTCTAGACAATAAAGATAAACAATAACTGGTCCATATGAGTCCAGAAGTCCAAATCTAACCATAAGGGTCAGATACCATATAAGGCAGGGAATGACTCAATCATATCCCACGAGACATGTGACTTGAATCAGTCATGTCTCAACATCCCTCCATGATAGAGGCAGTCCATTTGGAGATAAGAATAGGTGGTAGATGGTGATGAGAGCATGTGTCAAGTTTCAACAAGTTCTCAACATAAGAACTGTGCAAGAGTCTACAGGAGTTTGGGATTGAGGTCCCTAGATCACCTGACTTAAAGTGTCATAAAGGACAACTTTTTGAAGTCCAGGGATCACTCCATATAAGACAGAGAGAAAGGACTCTCTTCTGCAGAGATAAGACGCATCTTATTCTGCCTTGACACTTCATCAACAACCATATAAAACAGGTCCATCAACCTGAATTTCTGATAGATGTGGATCCTATCCACGATCTATTCTCTCCAAATCTAAACTAACCCAACATCATTAACCAGCTTCTCGAAGGTTTCTCTTGGTGGGGACTTGGTAAGTCCGTCTGCTACCATGTCCTTCGTAGGGGTTCGTATCAGGTCTATGACCCTGTTTTCTACGTACTCCCTTACAGTGTGGTGTTTGATGGGGATATGTTTGGACCGTCTCCCTGTGACTGGGTTTAGGGCTAAGTCTACAGCACCCTTATTGTCACAGTGAAGAGGTATGGGGGAGGAAACCTCATACCCCAGTTCCTCTAGGAACGTCCTATACCACTGAGCTTGGTTTACAGCCTTAGAGAGGCTCATATACTCAGCTTCTGTGGTGGACTGGGCGACTGTCTTTTGCTTTCTGGTACACCAAGAGATGGCACCATGTGCAAGTAGGTAGACGTAACCTGAAGTGGAGTGGTGATCTTCCTGATCTCCCCAGGAAGAGTCGCAGTAGCCATGAAGGCCTTCTCCACCATTCCCTCCAGCGTAGCACAATGCATAGTCCTTTGTGGTGTTCAGGTATGCTAGTACGTATTTGGCAAGGTGCAGATGCTGCTGGGAGGGGTTGGAAGTGAATTGGCTAAGGCGCGCAACAGCGAAAGAAATATCAGGTCTGCTTCCAATCTGCACATATAGCAGAGACCCAATTATCTGTTGATACTTCTTTATCTCAGAAGTAGAGGCTTGATCTTTGTATTTGATCAAGTGAGCCTCAGCGCCAGAGGGAAGAGGGGTATATACTGGGTTGGAATCCCTCATTCTGAACCTTTCGACTATGTCTCTGATGTAATCTGATTGGTTGATTTCCATGGTGCAGTTAGCACGATCTCTGGTGATGTTAACACCAAGATAAGATTGGATCTCTCCTAAGTCGGTCATCTCATATCGACTAGATAGAGACACCTTCAGATCATTGATCATGTCCATACAGTTTCCAAGTATAGTGATATCATCTACATATAAGATGATGAAAAGTGATCCACCCCCCTCTTGGAGATGGTACATGTATACTCCTGCATCAGAGTATGTCTGCATGAAGCCAAGTTCAGTGAGAACTCCATGGAACTGTAGATTCCATGCACGGGAAGCTTGCTTCTGACCATAAAGGGCTTTCTGAAGTCAACACACCATGTGTTCAGAGCCAGCTGTGACGAAACTGACTGGTTGCTCCATATAAATTTCCTCATCCAGTTCCTCATGAAGGAACGCCGATTTGACGTCCATCTGGTGGATTTCCCAATCCTCTAGCATAGTTAATGCCAAAAGGAGTTGTAAAGACTCAAAATGGGCAACTGGAGAGAAGGTCTCGTCAAAGTCCACCCCCTCTAGTTGGGTGAACCCTTTTGCCACCAGCCTAGCACGAAAGCGTCCATCTGCTTTCTGTTATTTGTAGCTAGAGCGTGCTACTTTGTGTTGTTCTGTGACTGTACAGCGCTCCAAGTGGGATTTCCTTATTTAGATATGCTTAGTCAGGTTTGTATATCCTGCAGAGGATGGAAAATATTCCCTTAGTCTTATATCCTCCTCTGCAGGTGAGTACTTAGTTTTACTTTGATCAATATAGTCTTATATCCTCCTCTGCAGTCCCCTTGTGTCCTCTGTGACTCAAGGGCCATCCATAGGTCGCACTTTGACACTTTCTTCTTAAAGACCCACTTGCATTTAACCACCTTCCTTCTAGCAGGAAGGGGCTCCAAATGATGTCCCTGCTAGGACGTAACATAAGCCAAGTCTACAACCTCCGACACACCAGGAACACCACTACCTCACAGTAGGGTGAGCAACAATCCAAGAGGACACATCAGCCAACACCCAGAACAACCACAGAACCCCCAGAACAACAGCACAACCAGGCAACAGATCCTCCCTGACACAAGAGGCCACTTCAGCCATCACCACACAAAACCAGAACCCAGAAACAGACCACAATCGTGGCTAGTATCAGTGTCACCCTCAAACCAGACAACAACTGGACCCCAGTCCAAACCAGAACCCAAGACAACCTCCCACACCACGTAAAAAGCAGCCAACTAGGAAAAGGAGCTCACTGGACCACAACACCAGGACAACCACCTTGCTACAAGTGCCTCATACGAAACAGACTCCAACCAGTAGAATTCATCAACAACAATTGGTACATCCTTAGATATTTCCAAAACGTGTACCACACAACAACAACCTCGAGTGTCACCCCCACAAAGATACACTGAAGGACTCGGCTGGTGGAATGAAACAGACGAACAAAACCCAGACACACCTATAGCAGGAAGCTCTAGGGGAACATACAGACTTTGACAGAATCAACCAGAAACCTCAGACGAGGAAGACCAAAACTCAGTATCCTCCCACTCCTCTAACAACCATCTCACCCTTGTAGTACCTCCCATCAGAGTACCTTCACCAGTTCAACCACCACAGAACCCCAACAACGATCAAACAGCACCCACCATGTCCACAACAACCACCCCAGCCGCCCCACACACCAGTGTCAGTGGAGGACTCAAAGGAGTAGCACCCACTGCCTTCACCAGAAACAGAACAGAGAGTAGTCAGTTCAAAAGAGAACTACTACAATACATCAAGTTAAATAGCAAACACAAACTTATCAAACAACCCTACTCACAAGTCCTGTTCACCCTCACACTGTTCAAGGGACCTGGAGTACAACTATGGGTCAACCAAACAGAAGATGACATGGAAGCAGCACTAGCAGACTGTACCAGAGCCCTCACCAAAGACAGTGAAGATCTATGGGAAGGATTCACCAGAACCTTTGACAGGGATTGGACTGACACCCTGAACAAAGAAAGAGCTTACCAAAAGCTGATCAACCTAAAGATGCAAGGTGGAGCACTAGACAATTACATCCTTGACTTTGAAAACCTTGCAGGAATAGCAGGATGGAATAGAAACACACCAGGAACAATAGAGCTCCTCAAAAGATGCCTACCAACAGGCACATATTGTGCTTGCCTCATGAGGACCACCATACCAAACACCATGGATGAATGGCAAGCCACTGCCAGAGCAGAACACCAACGATGGCAGCTCCTGAAGTCAGGACCAGAAACCAGAAACACTGGCCCCACACAAAGTGTAGGCCAGAACCAGAATCGAACCAGAAGGGACCCCAATGCCATGGATGTTGATGCCATGACCACTACACCCTTTAAGAAACTCACTGAAGAAGAAAAGAAGACACTCATGAAGGAGGGATGCTGCTTCAAGTGCAGACAACAGAGACACATGGCCAGAAACTGCCAATGCCAGAATACCCCAAACCAGACAAAAGTCTGAGCCACAGACACTCAAGAAGCGGACACAGCACCCCCCTATACCCAAGAAGCGAGCACATCATCAGTGTCAGTCACCACAACAGAAGACAAAGTCCAACAAGCCTACACACTCATCCAAGGCATGACAGAGGACAAAAAGAGATGTTACTATGCCCTTGACCAGGATTTTTGCAATGCTGACCTATGAGAGCTGATAGGAAGGCTGACTCAATGTACAGTGTTTGTGATAGTGCTATGACAATTCAAGTTCTTGTTTGCCTATACTACAAAGAAGCTTGATTAAATGTGCTCCTAGACAGTGGAGCCACAGACAACCTCATAGACCGAAATCTGGTCCAAAGATTAGGACTTGGGACCACACCCTTACAACCACCAATGATAGTCCAAAATGTAGATGGATCACTAAACAAAGATGGCACTATAATGGAAAAATGCCAACTATGGATAAAAAGAGGAGAAAAGGAAACCGCTTTCCAATTCTTTGTGACAAGCCTGGGAGAAGATAGAATGATATTCAGCTACCCCTGGTTTGAACATGAAAACCCAGTCATTGACTGGAAGAAACAAGAATTAAAAGGAGAACCTGTCGCCATCTTAACTGAAGGGTATCGCTTCAGAAGAAAGCGACACCAAGAAGCAAAAGTTGCAACAACCACCATGACCTTCAACCCAGTAAAAGAGATGGAAATCCCAGAAGAATACCAACCCCACCACAAAGTATTCTCTGATGAAGAAGCACAACGCTTCCCCCCAGAAAGAGAAGAAGACCACCCCATCACACTGTGCCCAGATGCGCCTAATAAAATCAACTGTAAAATATATCCACTTCCACCCCAAGAAGATGAAGCATTAAGAGCATACCTTGAAGAAAACCTAGCCAAGGAATATATCTACGAAGAAAGCTCCCCCTATGCATCATCCTTCTTCTTCAGAAAGAAAACAGACAGAGGGCTATGCCCGATCCTTGACTATAGACCCCTGAATGCGTGGACAGTAAAAGACACTTACCCCCTGCTGCTCACATCTGATATCCTAACAAACCTACATGGAAAGACACTGTTCTCCAAGTTCGACATCAGGTGGGGGTACCACAACATCTGCATCAAGGAAGAAGACCAATGGAAAGCAGCCTTCAAAACACCTAGGAGGTTGTTCATACCCAGAGTCATGACCTTTGGCCTCACAAACGCACCAGCTACCCTTATAAGAACAATGAGCAGAATACTTTGACCACTCATGGACAAGTACCCAAAAGAGTTGTTCGTCTATATGGACGACATCTTAATAGCCACAGAAGAAGACACTATGTGCCACAGACAGATTGTACACAAGTTTCTGCAAATATGCAAAAAGGAATCCTACTTCCTCAAAGTGTCCAAGTGTGTATTTGAACAAAGAAAGATCCACTACCTAGGAATCGTCATAGATGGATCAAACATCAAAATAGACCCAAAGAAGGTAGAAGGGTTAAGGAATGGCTGAGAGACATCAAATCGGTCAAACAAGCAAGAAGCATACTAGGAACACTAAGCTACCAATGCCCCTTCATCCCCAACTTTGCCCACTTAGCGAGGCCTATCACAGACACAATAAAAACAAAGGAAGGCCTGTTCAAGTGGACAGAGGAAGCAAAAGATGCCCTAGAGACCCTCATCACACTTGTATGCAAAGACCCAGTCCTGTGTCAACCAGACATGAACAAACCCTTTGAACTAGAAGTGGATGCCTCTGCTTTTGCCACAGGAGCAATCCTCACACAGAGAGATGACAGAAACAAACCCCAAGCAATAGGCTACTTCTCAAAGTCCTTCTCAGAAGTGGAGCACAATTATGATATCCATGACAGAGAACTCTTAGCAGTCATCTGAGGCCTGGAACACTGGAGACACCTACTCCTAGGACCACCCCATGAAATCACTGTGTTTACGGACCACAAGAACTTAGAATACTACTGACACCCTCATTAAATCAATAGGTGAGTTGCAAGGTACATTCCCAGACTGGTGGACTATCACATTAAACTCCACCACAAACCCGGAGCCCAGAACCATGCAGATGCCCTATCTAGATGCCCAGATCATGACACAGGGGAAGAAGACAACAACAACATAACAGTTTTAACCCCAACCATCTTTGCTAACTCCATCCTCTCCATAAGGATAGATGACCATGTTATGGCACACCAATTGGACCACCCAGACACTCTAGATGAGTGGACTGCCCCCTTTCAACTAGTAAAACATGGAAAGTACTGGTGGAAAGGCGACAAGCTTGTGGTTGTGGACAACACACCACTAAAGAGGGGGGTAATTTCCCTGTTTCATGATACAAAAACCACAGGACACCCCAGAATAACAAAGACCCTTTGGCTAGTGTCATAAGACTTCTGGTGGCCAAACATGAAAAAAGACATATCCACATATGTAAAAGGGTGTGCCACCTGCCAAGCAAACAAAAACTTCCCTGGAAACCCAAAACCCCCAATATTCCCCATTAAGACAAACCCAGAAGCCCTCCCCTTTGAAACCATTGCCCTAGACTTCATTACAAAGCTACCACAATCAGAAGGACATGATACCATTCTCACCATCACAGATCATGACTGTTCCAAAGCAGCCTTCTTTATCCCATGCAACGAAACAATTGATGCAGAAGGAGTAGCAAAACTATATGCCAAAACAGTGTTACCACACTATGGCCTACCAAGAAGGGTCATCTCTGATAGAGACCCCAGATTCACAGCGAAGTTCATCAAAAAACTATGCAGAGTGGTTGACAATGAACAGAACATAAGCACCGCATACCACCCCCAAACAGATGGACAATCAGAACCAACAAACCAGTGGTTAGAACAATACCTCCGGATGTTCATAAACCACCAACAAGACAACTGGACAGTGCTGCTACCACTAGCATAATACACCCACAACTCCTGGCCAAGCGCAACCACAAAGAAAACACCCTATGAACTAATTCTGGGATACATCCCAAGAGTACACCAACCAGAAAGGACAGCAATGGTCCCAGGAACACAGAAAAGGCTAGAACAAATCCAAGAAGCCAGAAGAGCAGCACAAGTGGCAATCACCCATGCCCAGTCACTCTACAAGGACTCCCCTCGTTTCCAACAATATACAGAAGGAGATACAGTGTGGCTTGATGCCAAGAACTTAAAAACAACGCACCCCAGCTTCAAACTGTCCCCAAAAAGATATGGACCCTTCAGGGTCACAAAAAGAATCTCTGCTACTACATACACACTGAAACTTCACCATCAGTGGAGGATCCACCCAGTATTCCATGCGTCACTTCTCATGCCACCCAAAGAAACACCCATACATGGCAAAAGCTTTACAGAACCACCCCCAGATCTGGTAGATGGAGAACAAGAGTGGGAAATCGAAAAGATACTAGAAACAAGATGCCACAGGAACCAATTATAGTTCCTGATCAAGTGGAAGGGATACTCCGATGCACACAACAGTTGGGAACCAGAAAAGAACCTCAATGCCCCAGAACTTATTCAGGAACACTTTGAGCACAACCCCAGAAGTGAGGGAGTGAAGAAATGGTTAAAACGAAAAGAAGTAGTTGTACAAACAGTCACCACACTTCCTACTCACTCAAACACAATGCCCTCTTGCTCCTCCTCTGTAGAACACCTTGTTGCTCGCGCCATGGAAAGAGGCTCCTTTGATGAGACCCCATCTGTCTCTGTTATTCATAGCTAGAGCGTGCTACTTTGTATTGTTCTGTGACTGTACAGCGCTCCAAGTGGGTTTTCCTTATTTAGATATGCTTAGTCAGGTTTGTATATCCTGCAGAGGACGGAAAATATTCCCTTAGTCTTATATCCTCCTCTGCAGGTGAGTACTTAGTTTTACTTTGATCAATATAGTCTTATATCCTCCTCTGCAGTCCCCTTGTGTCCTCTGTGACTCAAGGGCCATCTATAGGTCGCATTTTAACAGTCTCTTCCTCCTCAGACCACTCCCCCCAATGCATGCCTTCTTTGTCTCCCACTGTCCACCACCCTCAGCCCATTGACCCCACTATGCCAAGCATCATGGAAACAGAAGGAGCAGTTCTCTGTGTCCCTCCCCCAGGATTCACTGCTCCTCCTACCCCAGAAGTCCAATGTGCCAAAACCTCTCCCCCAGACCCCAGAAACACCATCCTCCAACTCAGGAACATCATCAATGACCCTGCAATGGATGCTCTACCTATCAATTATGATAAGATGCACATCCAGGACAAAGATGACAACCCAGGGTTCCCCTTCATTGTCAATGACTCCTGGAGCACTTGCTATGTCCACTTCCTCATCCCAGATGACACCAATCCCTCCTCATTCCAACAAAGAGATGCAAGTACATTCAGATCAGCGATAACAAAGAAGATGCCATTGGCACCTTAGGCAAAGACCTCCCTTGCTATGGACTACCCCTCTTCCTCCTCCCTCAAGATGATGACCCAGAAAACCCTGCACCCCCCATCTCTCCAGCACAGATGGAGAACTTCAAAGAAGGCCACTCTCTAGCTGCCAAAGTAGATGAAGTGCTAGAGGACCTGAACAATGACCGACTCACTGCAGAGGTCCACCAAGTCCGCAGACTCTTGTGGAACCAAGAGGCCATCCAGAAACAGGTGAATAACCTGTACAACATGATGGCCCCCCTCAAGAGACACCTTCTAGACATCGACATGCAACTAACTAGTGCCAGGCAACATCTACAAGAGCACAAAGTACTGGTCCACATATCTGACTGATGGAACACCCTCCACCCTCCTTCACCTCCTCCCCCACAAGCACCCACACTCTATCTCGCCCCAGCACCAGGCCTCCTCCACTTTCACACCATGCCACAGCTTCATGACGAACCTGAAGGTGTCAAAGTGCGACCTATGGATGGCCCTTGAGTCACAGAGGACACAAGGGGACTGCAGAGGAGGATATAAGACTATATTGATCAAAGTAAAACTAAGTACTCACCTGCAGAGGAGGATATAAGACTAAGGGAATATTTTCCATCCTCTGCAGGATATACAAACCTGACTAAGCATATCTAAATAAGGAAATCCCACTTGCAGCGCTGTACAGTCACAGAACAACACAAAGTAGCACGCTCTAGCTACAAATAACAGAAGGACCCACCCCCTCAGGAGAAAGAAAGAAGAGGTGCAAGTGCAAGAACAACAATGGCACCATCAAGCTCTGCTTCAGGTGCCAGTCTGAAGACCACCTCTCCTTTGCTTGTCCTCACAAACAGAAGTACTGCTGGAGGTGCTCAAGCACAGACCATTTCGCCGTCTAGTGTCTTTGTCCAGCACCTGAAGAGCACACCAAGTGGTGTGGCAAGTGTCAAACTAGCAATGCTCACAAAGAAATCAAATGCCCCAAGTATGAAATGTGTCAGCACTGTGGGACCTATGGCCCCTTCAATTTCCTCCATACCCATCACTGCCAGTCCCCTCAAAGCCCTGCCCCTTACAATGACATGGATGCTGATGTATATGACCTTGTAGACTTTGAAGCACTCTAGGGAGAGTTGACTTAGAGAGGGGCTCATGTTATGATCAGACGCTTTGGACTTCCATTGTTTACTGTATGCTTTGTCCCTGTTTCACTTCTCTCCATTTGTCCTTTACTTTGTTACCAAAGGGGCTATCAATGTTAGCCACTCTAGACTCCACTTCTACTCCCTGTCTCGACTTGTTTCAGCTCTTTGTTATTGTGTGGACTTGTGTTCATGTTGTTTGGAACCTTGTCCTATTTAAAGCTGTACTTTACACTGTAGGAAGCCAGACTTGGCTTCATTTGCAATCTAGCAACTTTGCCTTCACTTTTTGGTATGACTTTGCCTTTCCCCTCTACTTGTGCATCCTCTACCTCAGTCCCTAACCTGGACATCATCGAAGTCTTTGCAGTTGAACTATATCAACGCATCACACCCATTAGACTCTGCATACTCACAAGACTGAGTATAGAGAAGTGTTAGACACTTTGGGCGAGGAGCCCTAATTGCAGAGTAGTGGCACACACTGTGTCCCACTCCAGACCACTTGTATTTCATAGCAATAAGACAATAGATGTCTTCACTTGATACTTGTGTGATATTGAAAACCTCTTGAATCCATGTCCCTGCTAGGACGTAACACAATCGGCACATCCCTTGACAAAGTCCATTACTTCTTGACATAAACTGGGCCACCAGTAGTGTCACTCCACAAGTTTGATGGTGCAGCTGATCCCAGGATGGCTGTAAACTGGTGGGTCATGATGGTTTTTGATGATCTCTTGCTTTTCATGGAGTCCTCTGATGACTGCATGTCAACCATCCTTGTACCACATGCCTTCAATTAGTTTGAGTCCATGTGGATCTACCCAGGGTTGGAGTTTTTCTAGATCCTGGGCATAAATTGGGTTTGTCTTTTCCATTTCCTGCACCAAGATAGTGGCATTGATTTGGAGTGGATCTTCAGTGGAATCAATATAGGCTGCTCATATGAATACATCATTGGGTAGTACTGTAACATGTTTGTTGTCTGCTTCCCCTTGGTTGTAATCCAGTTGTCTAGAGAGGGCATTGGCTCTTCCATTTGCTGCTCCCTTGATGTGGTGAATCTTGATGTCATATTCAGAAAGTTCTAGTACTTCCCTGGCTACATGGCGACTTATTTCTTGTGGGGAGCACCAGTATTGTAGGTTCATATGGTCTGAAAATAGTTACGATCCAGCCAGATCATTTGGGACAATGTCGGGAAGTCGGTTGTAAGGTGACAGAGAGTTTAAGTCCAGCCCAAGGTCAAGGGATGGGACTAAGAGTGGGAATGACGATGAGCAAAGGGTTAGCTTTGCTAAGGAAAATGTAAGAGATGAATGGGATGTGCTGTTCACTCAAGGTGAGAGAAACTTGGCTGGGATTTGACAAAGCTGAGACAAGGAAACTACTACAAGACAGTCTAGTCTTTTATACTCATACATACTGTACTCCTATGACTATTTTCTGTATAACTCAAGGGGACGTGTCAGTGCTCAACTGGTGGATGCCAGCACATTGCCTTGCTGTCAACTGCGAGCTCCTTCTGATCCTTCATCACATGTCACGTGATTGTGACATTATTGAGGGGTCAGGTGTGCATGGCAAAATTTTGGATGAAAGCATGATAGAAGTTGCAGAAGCCCAAGAATGATCATACCTGTTTGACATTTTTGGGGGTTGGCCAATCTTTGATGCCCAAAATTTTGATGGGGTCCATGTGAGTCACCCCCTTCTCAATGATTACCCCCAGGTAATTGATGCTCAGGGTGTGGAAGATGCACTTCTCTGGTTTAAGGAAGAGGTTATTTTGTTTGAGTAGATCTAGAATTGTTAAAATGCGACCTATAGATGGCCCTTGAGTCACAGAGGACACAAGGGGACTGCAGAGGAGGAT